>CM062295.1:415896071-416064090 GCA_031216915.1 Pictodentalium vernedei
ACTGTAGTGTTTTTTACCCTAAAACTCAACATTTTCTCATTTCTTTTCCTCCCAGCCCCATGCTGATTGTAGTGATGTTTACCCTAAAACACAAAGTTTACTCTCTACTTTAGAAGACACACACCCATAAATATGAAATATTTCCTTCCAGCTCCACATTGAATGGAGTGATTTTTACCACAACTCACAAAGTTTACTCACTACATTACAAGACACAGACCCCGAAAATACCAAATAGCTCCCTCATCCCCACGCGGAAAGATTTCATCCCCACTCCCTTGGTTGATTTTTCACCCACTATCCACTTTGTTGACGGAGACATACGGCATAAGTTTAACCCCATTCCCGCGTCCATTTTGACCGAGCAAATCTCAAGTAATTCGACGGTGCTACCCGATGTATAATAACCCTACATCAGCGACAGCTATAAACCTACCCGAGGATTCCCTTTCCTCTCGTTGGTTTGAAAAGTCTGGATTAGGCGTAACTAGTTACCTCCTGCGGATACTGCTTCCGGATGAGTGATTAAGGACCTCGCGTATTACCAACGTCAGTGTTAGAAAAGGGCTTGCCTAGTTTTAGGCTGCAGATGCTAGACAAAACCGTGATTTTATGGTCATTACCCAGCAATCTCCTGACACCCAGGAGACGTTCTCACAATTACACACCCAAATTGAAACCCATAACATTGAGCCCAAGAGGCGAATAAAATCCCCCTCCTGTGAATCCCAAACATGTCAGGATGGGCATGACTAACATTGTTTCCACACAAAACCCAGTGACATGTAGTAATGAAAAGATTGACCTGTCGCCCTACAAGTCTCAGCAGTCCATACACCTTTCACACTCCTCCAGGGACATACCCGAAAGTGACAACTCCAATGGTGATGTATACAGTCCCGCGCATATATAGAAGGACAACTTGAACCCGATTCACATCAACGTCGTTTACTGCCACCCTTAACCAGCTGCAACATGGTACCTCAATTAACCAAACGATCCTCTTTGATCACATACTCTCACTCGCTCACATGAGAACCCCCCCCCCCCACACCCCCAGCACTTGTGACCCCTACCACCAACGTCAACTCATGAACCGACAGTAATACAGGACATCATGTCCCATAAGATTGATTGGTCCCCTATGTTCTCACCGGCTGAAACCCATTCCAATCTGAGAAACCTTAATTTCGCCATCCATGAGAGCATAGTTCCACCAGGACCACGCACAACAGACCACTCCCTCTTAACCCACAAGATGACACAGGCACACACCCAATTTATGAGAGCAACATCTTGCCCAACCAAACCCCGATAGCGCATCACACCATTGATTTGTCTTCCGACAATACCCAACTAAGAATACACTTTTCATACTCCTTCAGTGGGACTCCCAACAATATCCCTCAAAACGACACTGCGAACCACTTTGCAATGATAGTCGAAACTCAAACCTGTGAACATAACGCCCGGTTTGACCTATCGCTGCTATAGCCCCAAAAAATGTTTGACCCAATTTGCGGTCCTCCAAATGAGCGAAAGTGTCTCTCCCGCCAAACAGTGAACCCCGCAATGTTGTGTTGAAAATATGTTCCCGCGACATTTGAAACAACAAGTAGCACCCCACTTTCTATTTTGCTATTCCAGCTTCATGGGGCCAGGTGTAGCAAAATAGAAAGTGGAAACATTGGGGGACCTATTAATCTTATGGGACGGGATGTCCTGTATTACTGTCGGTTCATGAGTTGACGTTGGTGGTGGGGGTCACAAGTACTGGGGTGCGGTGAGGGGTTTCCTGTGAGCGGGTGAGAGTATGTGATCACGGAGGATCGTACGGTTAAGAACATAGGGGACCAATCAATTTATTTATGTATTTATTTGTGGTTGTTTAAGGTCACATATTTCTGCAAAATGGCTAATCATGACCATGGCAGTTTTACGGATGGAGGAAGCCGTAGTACCCGGAGAGAACCACCGAGCAACGGCGAGGAACTGTCAGCTCCCCAGCATACTAACTCCACACAAGCAGGGTAGCATTGGTTGAAGACAGATGCATCATCGACGTACATTACGCCTTAGTACACAACGCCACCGTGCCCCCACGTAGGCTGTGAGGGTGAAGTGTCTTGCCCAAGGACACAACTTGGTTGCCGAACCAACGACCTCTCGGCTTGTAGCTTGCACCTATACCTACTCAGCCACGGCACCCCCAGGTCCAATTAATCTTATGATACGGGATGTTCTGTATTACATTCGGTTCATGAGTTAATGTTGAAGGTGTGGGGGGGGGGGGGGGGTGGTTACAAGTGCGGGGGGTTCTGCTTGACCGGGTGAGAGTATGGGATCATGGAGGAACGTATTGTTAATTGGGATGCCATGTTGTAGCTGGTTAAGAGTGGCAGTAAATGACGTTGAGGGGGCTTCATTTTGTTCGGAGATACTGGAATCGGGTTCACGTTGTCCGTCTTTATATGCGTGGCACTGGATACTTCACTGTTGGGAGTTGTCACTTTCGGATAAGTGTGAAAGGTGTATGGACCATTGAGACTTGTCGGGGGGCAGGTCAATCTTTTCATCACTACATGTAATTGGGCTTTGTGTGGAAACAGTGTTAGATATGCCCATCCTGCCACGTTTGAGATTCACCGGGGACAGTGGGGATTCCATTCGCCTCTTGTGCTCGGGGTTATGGGTTTCAATTTGGTTCTGGGGGTCAGGAGATTGCTGAGTATTGGCTATGAATTCACGATTTTGTCTAGCATCTGCAGCCTTGTACTGGGCAAGCCCTTTTCTAAAACTGACGTTGGTAATACGTGAGGGCCTTAATCACTCGTCCGGAAGAAGTATCCACAGGGGGTAACTAGTTATGCCTAATCCAGACTATTCAAACCAACGAGAGGAAAGGGAATTCGATGGTATGTCTACAGCTGTCGTTGTTGTAAGGTTATTATATATCGAGTAGCACCATCGATTTGCTCGATCAAAATGGACGCTGCGGATGGGGTTAAAGTTAGGCTGTATGACGGGTCCGTGGAATAACAGCGTGTCAAGAGACAACGTGTCTCAGTCACCAAAGTGGAAAGTAGATGAAAAATCCACCAAGGAGCGGGTGATTGATTTCACTGCGGGAATGAAACCTTTCAGCGTGGAGCTGGACGGGGAGGGGGGGGGGAGGGGGGGGGGCTATTTGGTATTTACGGGTCTGTGTCTTGCAAAGTAGTGAGTACACTTTGTGAGTTGTGGTAAAAATCTCTTCATTGACTGTGGAGCTGGAAAGAAATATTTGGTATTTATGGGTATGTGTCTTGTAAAGTAGTGAGTAAATTTTGTGTTTAGGGTGCAAATCACTACAATCAGCATGGGGCTGGAAGGAAAAGATGTGAGAAAACGTTGAGTTTTAGGGTAAAAACACTACAGTATGCACTAGGAGATACTGGATCAACACTTTGGATTTGGAGTGTCAGGCAGACACAAACTTTTCATCTTGCAAAGTAGTGAGAAAACGTTGTGTTTTAGGGTAAAAGGCACTTCGGTAGGTACTGGGAGGTACCGGGTGCTGGGTTGACACTTTGGGATTGAAGTGGGAACATGACACCAGCAAGTGCAAGCTCGGATGACGGGGCTCGGTTTATATTAGAGCTGGATTTGGTGGGCTCTCATAACTAATACGCAACGAAGTGGTTGGTTGATAAGTTATTCACTTTTCTGAGGGACAGGAGTTGATTCGTGTAATTGTCATGGGAGTCATGAATATGTTGCAGTCGGAAAAGATGCGACAAGTAAATAAACAGTTTGTGTGGCAGCAGTGAATTCATGCTAATGATCAAAGAATGACACCGATTATATATGCTTTTCTCGAGATATTATATCGAGATCACGAGATATTATCTCGAGATCTTGAGATATTATCTCGAGATCTCGAGATAGTTTCTCGAGATCTTGAGATGTTATCTCGAGATCTCGTGATATTATCTCGAGATCTTGAGATATTATCTCGAGATCTTGAGATATTATCTCGAGATCTTGAGATAGTTTCTCGAGATCTTGAGATATTTTCTCGAGATCTTGAGATATTTTCTCGAGATCTCGAAATAGTTTCTCGAGAACTCGAGATATTATCTCGAGATAAAAAAAATATTGAGGATGGTCTAAATCAGCCACCGCAGGTCTGCGTCACGAAAGCGCATTCCGTGTGGCTTGTAAGTGAAGCTAAGCGCACATGTTTGCAGTTGCAGCAATAGATCTGGGGTCCGGTGTGTTGTTTTTACCGGAAGCGTTTGTCAGAGAGAAAACTGATTTAGGAACTCATTGACATCGGTGCGGTTGCGTACGAAACTGAATTTGCTGCCGCGAATCCAATCGGCATCGGACAGAAAATGTCGGTGTTCGGCGTCTCGAACGATGAGGCTCGTAGGCCCATATAAAAACAGTCCGCCTTCTTTTTGGCATACTTCCTTTTCTTCTCTCAATTGTTTTACCGTTTCACTTCTTTTTTTTGGGGGGGGCGTCTCTGGTCGCCCCCTGAACCCACTCAAACAGACCACTCCCAATGGGTGGAGCAAAATATTCTCCGCCTCGCGAGTTCCAACTTTCGGTTTCTGTATTTTCCACTTATGACGACTTATCCACTGTGAGTTAATGGTATACTAGTAAAATAGATTAGAATATTTGCCTCCTCATCTGCTCGTTTCAGGCATAGTGGATGAAATTTGGCGCAGATTGAACAAATTTGAGAAACACTGGTGCTCAATTTGAAATAACTTTTAAAACTCAACTTAGACTAGAGAAGGAGGTGGGGTTGAAAATAAAAAATATAGATACTAAGCTGAAAAAAACAGTTGTTTTAGACAACCCCTACCTCCGATCCAAACTTTGCCCCTCTTGAATTTACTTCCCACCTCCTGCACAGGATGTAATTTTGTCTGTTTGTGTTGCATTCCAAGAGGTATTTCACGATTTCTACCATAGTATGTGAAGGTTCCAGCTGTTAGTCAAATAGTAATTCGAAATTTCTAGAAGTTGATTTTATTTTTTTTTTTGTGGGGGGGGGGGGGGAGCCCCACTCCCGCGACAACGAACGCGCACGTCATCGAGAAACGTGACGTTTTTACGACATACATGTAACAATGATTATAACTGAATTCCCTGTTACCAAGAGGGGTGGCACCCCCCCTCCCCTCGTCTCATGCGCGCATGGTTCTTGGAACAAATTCAAATGACCTCCCGTTAATTAATGATATGTGTTAGTTTTGGTGTAGCCGTTTAACTTTCTCCCTACATTTCACCCCCACCCGATAGGATAAAATCTCGTGTGTTTCCCCTTTCTAAATATAAAAAAAACATTTGCTTTTAAAAAGCTTATTTCTGGCTCCCAAAATTGGTGGAAGATGAAAAGACACACGCAGGCCATGACGGAATATCTCACACCCTGCCTCCGCTATGTGACTTTGCATTCGATTTCTATATTCTTTTTTCTTCATATTTGAAAATTTTGTTTGTAAAGTTAAAACTTTCAGCTATAACTGAGACGTTGTAACTTTTCCTCTTAGTAATGTGGAAGAGAGATAATCCACGCACCCTGAAAACTACTTACGGTAAGTTTTACAAGCCTAAAATTAACCTACCCTCGCGAAGTATGTTACAATTTTTTTTCTAACGATTATTTGAATGGTATTAAAGGCCGACGACCCAAAACATATGTAAAAAACGAACGCGAATTACTTTGGCGAAGTCCAAGTTCAATGTTATTGAACTGGTTCGGACGGGTGGGGGAGGGGAGGGGGTCGAAACATGACACGTCCTGAATAGCCATGTTAATCTTTTAAAATTTAGTTCAAGTTATATGCTCTGCCCAGACTTCAAAGAGCATGGGCTATAAATTCACTGGCAGAGAAAAATTGGAACGTGTGTCTATATGTCACTTGGAGAGGTGGAGTGCTTTTTGTGAGCATCGTGTACACAGTCAGTGATGCCAGATCGAGGATCTGCCGCCAGCTATCTCAACCCCATACTGTCTTGAATCTGTTTCCTTGCAAGACACATATATGCGATAAACCAAAGATGGTTAGCCCATTTCCCCAATCTTGATTTCAATGCGATTCACTTGACTTAATTATATTCTACGCAGTTCAAGGGCAGGACAGTGCCGGAGTGGACTTCAGGTGGTGGAGGTGGGGGGGGGGGGGGGGGTTGTTTTAGGTTTCATGCTGGTAAATTTGGCGAAATGGAAGTGGAAGCAGGTATTCTGACAGCAACATACTTTAGAGCTTGATTTTTCGATAAGTAATCCGCGTTGGATGCAAAAAACGTTACATCTGGGCGCGGTGGCTCAATTGGTAGGGGTGCAGGCTGCAAGCCGAGAGGTACTCTGTTCGAACCCCACCTGTGGCAACCGGGTTGTGTCCTTGGGCAAGACACTTCACCCCATTGCCCACGTTGGGGCATGGTGGCGTTGTGTACTAAGGCCTACTGCTCCTCATGGATGGAGCACCTGTCTTCAGCCAATGTTATAACCCTGCTTGTGTGGAGTTACCATGTTGTGGAGCTGAGAGTTGCTTGCCATTGTTCGATGGTTCTCTCCGGGTAATCCGGCTTCCTCCATCCGTAAAAATGTCGTGGTCATGATTAGCCATTGTGCATATATATGTGTCTTTAACCACCAATATCTAACTAACTAAAAACGGTACATAATTTGGTTCTTCAATCAGAAATCTGTTGAAATCAGTGTTTTGGTCTTCAATCAGAAACCTGTTGAAATCGGTGTTTTATTGCCGAATGGGGTGGGGATAAACCCCATATATTGAAAAATAAGGGGTTTATCCCCACCCCAATCGGCGATAAACTTCGACTCTACTAAAGAATTTTCATCGAAAAGGAATTTTCGGCAGAAAAACATTATTAAATCACATGTCTGCTTTCGTGCACAATGTTTCTAAAGCTGTTACAAAATTTATCAGTGTGAACTTCAAAATTTTATTTAGAAAGCCTCAACAATTATTTTCCGACGTATTTTATTTATTTTACAGAAACGATCATCACTTTGTGATCGTAAGTTTCACTTGGGCCCGAATTTCGCAACAAACGTACCGATGTTGTGGAACGGTTCAGATTTATGTTTTGATCTGTATCCAAATCCATCAAAACACAACTCCTTGCAACAACCTCGAAACCCTCAGGTAAAAATAGATTATGCTATCCGTTACGTCATTGGTAAACAAACATGTCGGCTGCTGGCGTAAAATGACAACAACGGTGAACTTTTGAGTGAAATCAAGGGGAAATGAAGACCCACCGATAAGGTAGTAATGCGAAAATTTTCTCTTTCATCTATTCTTTAATTTGCGTGGTTGATTATAATTGAATAACAAACAGAACAGGAGATATGCGATACAGTCCTACGCCAAGTATGTTTCGGAAAATACTTTAGTATCAACAGTGCACAGCATTACCATATGCCATTTTTGTGGTAAATTTTAGATTATGGTCTTGTTCTCTCCTACAGATAACTGTCTTGTCCAGTGCAGATTTTGTCTCAGAGGGTGTCCCCTTCTTTCACTTCATTCCACTAAGGTGGAATAGTTTTGATAAGTATGCAACTACTTTTGCGGAGTCAACAACTCCTACTCCTAACAGCTCAGCTCATAGACTGCTGGATAGCTTATCTTTGTCTCCATGAATGGAAGATTTGTGGTGTTACCTAGTTTCAAGGGAGGTGGATGACCAACATTCAGGTAGCCAAGTATATTGCATCTGTATTTTAATCAGATTGTAGTCCTGGATATCCCCCTGTTGGGAAGTTGACAAATGCTTGTATACTGTGATAAGACAGGCCTAGCATTCTTTAGGAGTGCACACCTAGAAAAAAATGAGGAGGGCAATTTTTTGCACTGCTTGATTTTCTGGAATGCCGGACCTGTTTAGGACTGCCTTTAAAATCTATTATCATTTCGTCTCCTAAGTTCCAATGTGTCCTGTGTGTCTACTGGCACAGAGAACACATTGGAACTCAGGGGACGATTTGTCAATGTTGCATTGATTCACAATAATTCATGACCCATTCTGTGTCACATTTCGATACATTTTGAGGGAAGAAGACGGTCACATAAGAATTGAATTCAACATTTTGAATAATGAGAAGATATGTGTGCCAATTGTTCCACTATGTAACTGAATGTAGTACATTTTTTCAGTCACAATATTAATACCTTGAAGTGAATATAACCAAAATAGCATACAAGTTTTTGGATTGAAAATTTCAGGTGCAATTGCACTCCCAAGCAATCTGAGGAGGGCAACTGTTTTGCACTCCTTGATTTTCTAGATTACCAGGCCTGATAAGATCTGTTTTGCCTGTGAAATAGTCTAGGGTACCAATGCATTGAGTAGTAGTCCTCTAAAGTGGGTAGCGTATGTATAAATAATTGGTTTATCTTGAGCTTATATTTGTTATTTCTTATTCCTGATATCAAGAATCATCCCATTGTTAATTTGTGGCACAACTGTCCCCCTCAGTACTTCCTTTTCAGAATTCATTTCTTTTTGTTGAATGCAGTTGAAAATTTCACCTGAAAAAGAGGGAACTTTATACAATTATACTTATCCTAAAACTAGAGAAACAGAATTCACTGCATCCAGTAAATTCAAGTCTGTGTGAAAAGAGTTAACTCTTAACCCGCTTAGTATTTTCAAGATATTTTTTCATCAAATCTAGTCATGGCTGCTGTAAAGCATCCATGACTAGACTTGATGAAAAATTATTCTAAATAAAACAAGAAATCATTGGTGAAAAAATCCATTCAATTTACGGGGAAAAAATATGTTTAAATATTCCCAAATTATACTTATATCATTGACAAGAGAAACCCTGTGCTGGGCAAGAATATCTGCCAGCAGCATGCAAAGAGTTGAAGTATCAGGAAAAAACTATGTAGAAAGAGAATTTATGGAGACTTATTTTCGGAAGTAAAATATTTTTATACAAATCAGAAATGGATTTTCATTAACAGTATTTACAGATATTCTTACAGGAGTCAGAGCAGTTTTTATAAGAAACACGAAAAGGCATATATGTGCCCAGCATTTACAGGGTTCGATCAAGGAATCAGAAATTGACATTACTGGCTCTGCCACTTATTTGAATGATGAGATACATGTATATTTTTGAGAACTGCAATTCCTAATAGTTAAAAAATATGCACTTAATGACCCCTGTTGACTGCATTGAGGTGGACCACATTTTGAACCTCCAGCAAGTTGCAACTCATTTGGTGTAGATTCCATGTCTATAGGCAGGGACCGACCTGGGGAAGTAAAAGATGGGGCCAGTCTAGGGGCCAATTAAGAAATTTGGGAGTCAAATGGCAGAAATCAGGAGTCAAATTTCAAGTGATTTTATGAAAATGAAAAATGGCTGGAAAAAAGTAATGACAATAGTTTACCGTTTACCAAGCCTCACAAAACTAACAATGGACCTTTAGTCCATACTGCATAGTGATCCCGGGAAAGGCCCAGAACCTCCGGGCATTTACCGGGATCACTATGGGCCAAAGGTCCATTGTGGGTCGGAAGTGAAGCAGTGCTGCTGACTGCAGTGCTTGTTCACTGTAGTAAACAAGCTCTGTTTTGCTGGTAGAATTGGGCCCAATAACCAATCCTTGGGGTGGAAGTCCTCTAAAATGGGCAACATGGGTATAAATGAGTGGCTAAACTTAGAGTTTATATCTGTGTTGTGGTCATGATTTAGCCTTTTTGTGCAGAAATATATGACCTTAAACACCAATAAATAATAAATCATGAATAATAACCTGGAAATAAACTGAACCCAACAGATTTTATTCAGATCTACAGACATGACAGTACGTGGAGGGTGGATTACTATCAAAACACCCACCACCGTGGGAGTGTTTACGAGCATGGAGGATTAAAACCCACGGCGGACTCGCTTGTCTATGTGTGCAATCACTGTGAGATCTCGAGTGACGGAACAGAAAAAGGAACAATGAAATTCAATGGTCGCACGGTGTCAGTGCGATAATGAGTGACCAAGATTATCTTGAAAAATCATCTGATGTGAAATTGTGAATGTAATGCATAATCCATTGTATATATGTACAAGTTGAAAGTCAAGTTGAAAATATTTTTTCAGTGTTATTGTCGAGTGCAAGTTTTTTAAGTAGGCCTACCAATGGCAATGGTAGCCTTCAAAATTTCAATTCCGCTGCACAGATCTGATGTCAAAGACGTTTTGACAGATCACAACAAACTACAAATTCAACAACACATTGTTTAACTTTATTTCATATTGAAAAGAAATCCAATGTGACATTGTTGAAGAAATAATACGTCCTAAGCTAGTTTGGTTTTGCCAGTCATCATATAACTAGCAAAAATTGCGCAGCTCTAATAAAAGTGTTGGGGATGTGGGGTGATTCAGTTTCTCGGCTCCAGAGCACAAAGACTGTTAAAAACGAATAGACCTGTATTTATATGTACATGTGCAAACTAAAATTAATGATTGCACCTGGAAGTCTTTTCATATTTATGAACGTGGGACGCCCCCGTAAAGATTCGACTGAGCCTTCCTCTTTGGAAAATAAACTGTTTCTGTACCAACCGGCCTATTTGTTTATAAATACCAGCTGCAGAGTACAGACCCTCTACCAGGAGAGGAAAGCTTTAGCAGGAAAAGAACAAGAGATGTAGAATACTGAATAAAGGGTAACAGTAACCCTATCCAAGAAAAATAATGTACCCCTGAATTAAAACGGTCCAAAGGCCTACAGTTACTTGGTTAAATTCACTGATGCATTGGTAGCGAATTTCCACTCTACGAGTGAATTTTTTTTACTAATCCTTCATTCAGCATGCCAGGTAACAAGGTAATTCAACTGAACAACATATGTATGCTACTATGATTTTCAGAAGTGAAAAGGCCAAAAACTCGAACGAAATGTCGATATGAGGCAGTTGTTTTGTGGTGAATAAACATTTGAAGAAATATGCAAAATAGCATTTACTCTAATGAAATATGTTTTGTGGGGATAACGCAAGTTGCAAATATTCAGCGAACAGAAAACAACGAAGAATGTTTCTAGCCCTATTTATTTATTTAGATGCTAAGAATGAAAATGTTAATTCTAGTCCGAACACGTTCTCTTTACCAAACACAATGCACCATCTGCCCAATGCCCACCCAAGTTCGGACCAGTTGTTGCAACCAAGTTCCCTATAAAATTCACCATTCCAAGAGAAACCTCGGGATTTGGGAGAGGACAAACAGACACGGTGATTTAAATAAATGTACGTCCTTGTAGGAACATTTGGAAACTAAAGTGTGCTGATCTACTGATGTAGACATTTATCTAGAGCACCAGATTGTGTGTGTGTGTGGGGGGGGGGGGGGGGGGGGGGGCTTCACATTCTCATTGGCGAGAGATATGTGATACTTGTCTTCTCCCTAAACGTATAGTTTCCCATTTGAGTTCGATTAACTTGAGCTGTTAAAGTGTTTATTTTACCCTTTGCCTGGAATCATCTTCCGAACCTGCATGGGACTTAGCTTGCGGGGGTGTTTAAATGGGGCCCGCCATATTTTTCATTTTATTCATTTTTAGCTCAACTTTGGCGAAGCCAAATTTGAGCTTATGCCATGGCTTGTCGTCCGTCTGTCCGTCAACAATTGGATACGGCTCGGGCTAGAGGCCGTATTTATGAACCGATCTTTACGAAACTTCTTGGGTACCTTTGTTATGACCGTGGGACGAGAACAAGTGTTTTTGGGTGCGGTCCAAAATTCAAGATGGCCGCCAGCCACCATTTTGTACCGACGATGCAGAAATCTGTTTTTTGTAGAGAACTTCCATATGAAAGCTCTGATATGAATAATTTTTTGTATGAATGTTTAGTACCTTGGGATACATCACATATAATACAGGTTTTTTTCTCGTGCGTAAATTATGCAAATTAGACTAACTTTGATGTTTTTTGGTGTTACTTTCAGCACTGTAAGTGCAAATGCCAATACGGCTCGGGCCAGAGGCCGTATTTATGAACCGATCTTTACGAAACTCCTTGGGTACCTTTGTTATCACCGTGGGACGAGAACGAGTGTTTTTGGGTCCGGTCCGAAATTCAAGATGGCCGATGGCAACCATTTTGTACAAAATTTGGTGCAATCAGATTTTTGCACAGAACTTCCATATGCAAGCGCTGATTTGAATAATTTTTTGTGTGAATGTTTAGTACCATGGGATACATCACATATAGTACAGGTTTTTTTCTCGTGCAGAAATTATGCAAATTAGATGAACTTTGATTTTTACAGTGCTACTTACACGCAGTAAGTACACATGTCAATACGGCTCGGGCTAGAGTCTGTATTTATGAACCGATCTTCACGAAACGTCTTGGGTACCTTTGTTATCACCTTGGGACGAGAACGAGTGTTTCTAGGTGCGGTCCAAAATTCAAGATGGCTGCCAGTGGCCATTTTGTACCGAAATTAGGTCTAATCAGTTTTTTGTACACAACTTCTATACGGCTCAGACTAGAGGCCGTATTTATGAACCGATCTTTACGAAACTTCTTGGGTACCTTTGTTATCACCATGGGATGAGAACTAGTGTTTTTGGGTGTGGTCCGAAATTCAAGATGGCCACCAGCAGCCATTTTGTACCAAAATTAGTGCAATCAGTCTTTTGTACAGAACTTCTGTATGAAAGTTCTGGTTGAATAAATTTTTGTATGAATGTTTAGGAACATGGAATACATCACATATAGTACGGGTTTTTTTCTCTTGCAGAAATTATGCAAATTAGATGAACTTTGATTTATTCAGTGCTACTTATACACTGTAAGTGCACATGTCAATACGGCTCGGGCTAGAGGATGTATTTATGAACCGATCTTCACAAAACTTCTTGGGTACCTTTGTTATCACCTTGGGACGAGAACGAGTGTTTCTGGGTGCGGTCCAAAATTCAAGATGGCTGCCAGTGGCCATTTTGTACCGAAATTAGGTCCAATCAGTTTTTTGTCACAACTTCTACACAGCTCATATTTGTGAACTGATCTTCACGAAACTTCTTGGGTACCTTTGTTTTCACCTTGGGACAGGAATGAGTGTGTTTTGGGGTGCCTTTGTTATCACTGTGCTATGAGAACAAATATTTTGGGGTTCAGTCAGACCCACTTTGGGACTCAAAGAATTTTTCTAGTTTAGCAACTGACTGTCACCCACCTTTACAATACTTTACCTATACATTTGTTTCAGGCAATGGTCAATATTTATGTACAGACTGTTACAATACTTTATATGTACCTTTGTTATCAGGTCATTACCTAGATGTTTGTCATTGCTGAGTCACATACTATACATGTACATGTCTTTGTCTTGACAAGTTGAGCTACAGTGTCATTGACACTTTCATTTATTATTTGTTTCAAAGGCCCTACTGCAGGATTTCCGGATTTTCTCTTCCCTTTTTGGAGGGGGGGGGGGGAGGGGTCGTGGGAGTGGGTATGTCCATTTTTATGACTTTACAAGTTGACCACCTTGTTATTCTTTAATTGTTGGTTGTTACAGCAATAAACTCCTGATTGATGTTCATCTGTTTCTGCTCTCTGTTACACGATTACCCACTATCAATTAAGCTACCACCAACAGTAGTAGGGCCCTGCGAAGCTTCGAGTATTCTATTCGATGTCGTCATCGCTTTGGTATTCGTATATCGATCTCGAATAGTTTGCTGATTCATTAGTCAAACGAAGCTTCGAGGAAAACGAATCAGTGTTTGACAATGTCGACATCGGTTGAAATAAGGAGCGAACTCTTCTAGTTTTAATATTTCTGTCAGGAAAATAGTCAAATTCATTGCAAAATTCTGTCGTTTCACTTTCAGTTTCGGATTCCCAGAAAACCACACACCGCTAATTCGCTATTTATAGATTTCCAGGAATTCGTGTGAGAGTTATTCATGGAATCCTGTTTGCTCAGCGGCTCTGTTGTTACTTTAGTCTTGTACTTTATTAGAAGCGTGGTAATAGTGATCATCATGGCTACTAGCAGTAGAAAGCAAGTTAAGCAACCATCTTCTCATTCTTCTGTTATACGAGAATACTTCACAGTGAAGTTTGATGAAAAGGCTAAAAAAGACTGCTTTGTTTGTAATGCCTGCTGCTCAAGTTTAACAAAACAGGCAAGTGGTACGACATCCCATCTTTGGGTACACCTGGAACGAAAACATTTGTCTCTCCATCAGCAAGCGCGACAAAAGTTTAATGAATCGAAGGCATCAAAGGGAGTGACACAGACACACAGTGTTTCGGCTAGTGGTTCTACTTCCTCTGCAAAAGGAACCATTCAAACAAGTCTCGGGTCCTTTGCCTCTGCCCGTCGCAAAATAAACAGCAACGTTAGAAAGAAATATGACAATGCCGTACTTCGCTTCATCGTCTCCGACAGCCGACCATTCGAACTGTCAGCTGGGTTGGGATTCAGACACCTATGTATGGTTCTTACCGATGGTATCTACACCCCACCCCACCCAACGACACTGACCCGGAAATTAGGAGACCTTAAAACCAAGTTGGAGGAAAATAAAGTCAGAAAGTGGGAATAATCAAATAAATATAACATTTGATCATTGGAAAGCTGATAATAAAACCAACTACCTCGTCATAACTATCCATTATGTATCCATTGACTGGAAATTACACAGTATTTGTCTGTCAGTCATAAACCTTGAGGATAGAGATGCTGACCATACTGCCAAATGTACAGCTGATATAATGCGTGAACAGCTGCTGGAACGAGATTTAGATGTCAACAGCAAAATATTGTTTGCCACAACTGACACAACGAATGTTATGCCAGCTACAGTTAGAATGCTCGATCTCAGATGGCTCGGGTGTGCTGCCCATAAGTTACAATTGGCAATTAATGCAGCCCTTGATGTGCAGGCAATGATCAAGAAACTAATTTCCTTGGTGCACAGAATAGCCAACTTCTTTAACTCGTCCAGTGTTGGACTACAGTGTTTGCACAAACACCAAAAGGAACAAGGCCTAGCAGAGAGTAACCCCCCACTAGACGTCACCAGATTCAATAGCACCTTCAAACTATTGGAGTGGATTGAAGCTAACACAACACCCATATCTCTCGCCTTGGTTGAGTGTCAAGCACGACGCCGATGTGCAACGGATCCACCTCAGTGTTTAACTCCAGCAATGGCTGACACCCTCAAGTTTGCTATTCCCATACTCCGACCACCAGCAGAAGCTACTGGAATCTTAAGCACTGATAGCAGTGTGAGTCTGTCATTGATTGTTCCTTGTATTTCAATTTTAAAGGATCAGCTTCAGAAGACTGAAGCCAAAGGTGTGAAGGAATTCCAACAAGAGCTTGTCAAACAGATCTCGACTAGGTTTGATCCAAGCCTCCCAGAACTCCATGCTGCAACTCTGCTAGATCCACGATTCAAAAATACTATGAGTTCGGTTGAGTGTTTCGAGAATGCAAAGTTGTTCATTGAAGGAATTCTTACCCTTGAAGGCCCAACCATCAGTCAGCGTGATATCTCCGAAGCGCGGAACGCGGGTGGTAGTTCCACCGAGTTAGATGAGACACCACCTAAAATATCAAAATCAGTCTCTAATACAAGTCTGAAGCAGTTGATGTTTTCTCGTGCGAGACAAGCTGAACAGCAGATTACTAGCCGTAAAGGGCACCCGAGTCTACGTGAACAGCTGAATGTGGAAATTGGAACTTACACAGCAAGGCCTCTTCTTTCACAGGATGGTGATCCTTTGAATTTTTGGTCAAGTTCCTCTTCGGAGTTCCCATTATTGTCAAGAGCTGCAGGCTCTATTCTGTCAATTCAAGCCACTAATACCTCATCTGAACGTGTTAACTCCGCTGCTGGTAACGTTCTCACTGACAAAAGACTAAGTTTGTCGAATCAGAACGCATCTTTGTTGATCTGGACAAAGAAGAATGTAGAGTTGTTGTTCTGAGATTCTAATTGTTTTGTTCTGTACTGTGTCCCAACGTTCAGCAGGGACCAACAATATAATATAAACCTTCTACATTTGTAATTATCGAAATTGAAAATTTTATACTCTGCAGTAAATGGTCAAAATTGTTTGATAAATTGATAGTACATCAAGCGACGACTCTGACGAGTCAGTTCACCCAAAGGTAAACTTCCACGTCGCTTAGGGTACCAGCAAACAATTTCTACCATTTACTGTGGCACATAAGATTTACAATTTCGGAAATGACAATTGTAAAAGTTTTATAATATTTAATTGAACCCAGGTTGAGATTTGTGAACTTGTTCCAATGTTCCTTTTAGTTTTTAATTTCTCATCTGTACCTTATACATGTACATTTTGAGTTTTTAGAACGGGAAATTAAACGTTCGTTTTGTGACTTTTGCAAATTGGAGCTGTTTTAACTTGTAACCTGTTCATGCCCCATCTATACAACCGAAATATCCAGCTATGGGCCTAAGGCCCGCTCCCAGTCCCAGAATCTTCTAACACAATAATGGGAGCATGTCGCCTGGAGCGATCCCATTATTATGTTGGAAAACTGTGGGAGGAAAACCTCTTTAGTTTATTTGCATTGTTCGGCGTTGGTACTTGGAAGTTGGAATGAAGTAAAAGCAATTTGTGTGAATGAGCACTGCTTCAATATTTGAGTTAACTAACGCAGAAACTAACACAGTTTAATGCCTTTGCTGCTTTTGATGAATACTGAGTTATTGAGTTGAGAACGGACCGAAATCTACAAGACCCGAATCCTGATAATACAAAAACAACCAAACATTACAATAATGAGGTTCCTATAAGATGTACATGTATTTAGCCACCCTAACTTATGTGAAGTTAGCGGCTGTAGCCGACTTCAACCCATGGGAATTAATGTGCCACTTGTATTACATTTGTGCTTTTAATTCTCATGTTTCAGTTTAGTCATTTTAGTGGTTTCTTTCAAATGTCTCTGGGCAGTACCTTAATTTCTGTCCATATTTATGTCTTGAATTTATTGTCGGGCCAAGTGAACATTTGAATGGCCATTCAATGAGAAAGAAAATTAAAACAACGCCAAGTTGTCAAGTTATGTCAACGATCTCTTCTCGCAGTGCTTTCCGGACATTTCTGCACAAGATAATGCCAGTTATAGTTATTTCTCGAGTTTATCCCGATTCGATTCGAGATTCGATTCAATGTCGACATCAGTCCCGATTCGATTCAAGATTCGATTGGAACATAAATTTCCCGATTTGCAGGGCCCTAAACAGTAGGTGTTAAAACAGATTTTAGGTGTGATAAATTGATGCTTGCGCAGAAAAACAAATTCTGTGCAAAATATTCTCAGCTGGACCTGTTGGCAACTATAGCCGTGGGTGTAGGGGGACTGGGAGGGAGACGTCACGACGAAAGTCACCACAATGGCCCAACTCGGTATTAAAGTATACATATATATTTTGTGTCCAAATCGGTGTTTGACCCTCATTGAAACGGGCACGTCCTAATCTCTGTTTTAGAAGCAAAAATGATAATGACACAAGTATTCCTTCTTTTTTTTTTGGTTTGCTACTCGGGCTAGTTGAATAATTAGTGGCTCGACATCATGTATAAAAATATAAAATACAATATGGCAGGCTCCATTAAATACAACTTCTGGCTCATTCTCCTATTAGGGAAACAGACCCCCTCCCCCCCCCCCCCCCCCCCCACACACACACACACGGCTCCAAGCTGTCTACGCCTCTGGGTTGAACTGGAATGTCCGTAATTATTCACTGATATTTCCATCATGCTATAGAACGTGGGGGGGGGGGGGGGCATATAAAGGTCACAACTATTAAACCTGCCGTCGATCCTCGTTTCTCATCTAAAAAATGCCATTG
Source organism: Pictodentalium vernedei (assembly GCA_031216915.1). Classification (NCBI taxonomy): domain Eukaryota; kingdom Metazoa; phylum Mollusca; class Scaphopoda; order Dentaliida; family Dentaliidae; genus Pictodentalium; species Pictodentalium vernedei. The sequence goes on from CM062295.1 coordinate 415,913,987, forward strand.
ACACCAATCTTAACCATTATCCAGTTGCTGTACAGCACATAATTCACCTGCGTTGTCTTTTCCTTTTCAAGTACGATGGGTTCGAGCTAAGTTGGCTGAGGGAGGGGCACTCTCCTTATGACGCCACTGTGAAGTTTCAACAGTGATGAATTGCCGACGAAATTATAAATTTGTCTTCATTTTTTTTAGCCACATGTTATTCTTCCTGACGGGCTCCCCCTTCCATCACCATGCTTTTGCAAAATCCCCAGACTTTAAATGATAAGATTTCCTATTAACATGCACTGGGATTTCAATATTGAAATGCATTATAAATTCAGAAAAACGTTTGGCTGCTATTGAATGTGCTGAGAATAAAATATCACAGCATGCACACTGAACTTACAGGAATGCTGAGCATCGGGGAAACAATACACAAGTTGGGAATGCACTAATTAACACCGTTCTCAAAATATTTAATTCTTGTCAATCGGATCCGCGGTGGCCACGGTGACTAGAAACAAAATTGTCACCGACATTCTGCAGTGGGTATCTGGCAGTCCACGGCGGAAATGTCACTGTGTTTGCGTTTTTGTAGTAATCCACCCTCCACATACTGATCAGTCTGATCTATTATTTGTTTCATTTTGTGAAATTGAAGTTATTGAACACTTTTCTGTTCTTAGCACTGAACCATATTTGGAATGCAGAATCAAATTGGAAGTCCTCTAGATTTGGCCCCTCTAATTTTATCTTCATAATGTCATTCAAACTTTTCAAAGTTAAATTGGACCTCATGTCTGATTTTATCAGATTCTGTCGACTAAATCCTCTCTCGCTTCAACTGATGTTGGTGGGATCACTAGATATATAGATGCCAGAGTCGTGATGTTCGGAAGATCCTTGGAGTATTTTACAATCAGTTCTCGCCAGAAATCTTCATAAGTCATTTTGAGAACATTGTATTTTTTTCGGACAGTTCTGAATACTGACCATTCAGCTAATAGTGCGTCCGCATCAGTAATGGAATTTTCCTCGCTCTGAGAGAAATGGTTACCCAATAACAATTTTATCTCGCACTCATCACTGAATTCAGACATTGGATGCATCACTTCAAAAGCTTTCAGCACATGATCTTGATCGCCAAATCTCTTTCCAAGATTTTCAATCAAATCATCTAAGAAGTTGCCTTTCATGTTCAAAAATTTCTCAACTGATTTTCTCTTCATCTCTATCTTATGTCCCATAAACATGAAATATTTTGACTCAGTGTAATCGCTATTTTCCCAGTTCTGTGGTAATAAAAGTTTGAATTCATTCCACACTAAGCCATTATCCTCAACTTTTTAATTCAGTCAAACTGGTTAGTGCTCCTTCTAAAAGGCACAGCATTTTGTGATGGGTGAGATTTGCTTCCTGAAAACTCTTGCACAAAATATTTAGAACATTGAGGATGTCCATCAAAAAGTGAGTAATAGCAATAAAGCTGAAGGATGTTACTTTTCTTAGAAGACCTGCAGCATTAGCTTTTTGTTTGGTGGTCCCATCTTCAGCTGATGCACTGAGCAGGACAATCAAGCTGTTGAAGTTCTGGATGACTGATTTTACAGAATTATGAAAAGATAGCCATCTTGTACCAAATGTTTTCACAAATTTTAAGACTTTTTTGCCGAGAACATTCTGAGTTTCTTTGAGGCCTTGGCAATTCTTACTCGATGTGCTAAAGTATGAGTAAACAGCATTAATTGTTGCTTGAAAGTCTTTCAAAAGACAAATTCTATCTGCAGTTTGCGAAGCTGCTAATGCTAATCTGTGGGCAGCACAATGAACTGATATTATGATGCTGTTATCATGGATGAACCTTGTAGTCACGCCCGTCTTGCTACCCATCATAGTTGAACAGCCATCTGTCCCTACAGCTATCAAATTTTCTTTTGGAATATTCTTCTCATGAAGGATATTGCATAAAGTTTCATAATCTGACCAGCATTTCCAGCACTCAAACTCTGTATGGTGAGAAATGTTGTTTTGACTCTCCCATCTAGAACATATCTGGCATACACTATGATATTACTTGAAATTGACATGTCTGTTGATTCGTCAAATGTTAATGAATAAAATTTGGCTGACCGAAGAGACTCTAGTTGAGCATTCTCAATGGACTGTGTGATATAGCTGATATGAAATCATCTAATGATTTGTGGCTTTGGTAAGTGATTCCATCATCATCACAAAGTTTAGGCAGGTGGGGTGAGTCCATGAACTGACAAAATTTGATTATTTTTGGAAATTTTTCTTTAACCCTTTACCTAACGTGAAAAGCAGACGACACTTGCAAAAAAAATTCTTGAATAACTAATTTTTTTCATTTTTTGTCTCAAAAACATAGGTTATGACCCCTCGTTGGAACGAGCTCGACGAGCTCGTTCCAACGAGGGGTCATAACCTATGTTTTTGAGACAAAAAATGAAAAAAATAGTGAAAATTAATTGGCGATTTTTGAGAATAGCGCTGGCCGGTTTTGGCCGTTACGTTGGGTAAAGGGTTAACAATGTCTTCTTTGCAGATGAAATAAGCAGTTTTCATCAGGGATATAATATTATGTTTGAGATCATTACACTGATTGGCAATAGCTTTGTCCATGTCACAATTATCCTTACTCTGTTTTGCAGCCAGAGCAAACTTGTGATCTGTATACCCCTCATGTCGTTTAAAATCGTTAATTTTGGGATTTTGATCCACGGGTTTCCCAGATGTGAAAATATTTGACTGTTTTGCATCAATGCAATAGCAACAATACATCAAACCATTCTTTTGTGCCAGCCAAGGGAACTCTTTGAGCCATTTGTCCTTGAAATTTCTTGTATATTTTTTCTTTTTATTTGGTGGTTCTGACTCGTTATTTGCAGCTTCAGTAGAGGACAAATCTGCGCAATTTTGTTTTTCTTTTGTTGATTCCTGTTCATCAACAGCTTCAATAGAGGCCTCATTTGCGGCATCTTGTTTGCTTTTGGCTTTAAAAAAATCACTTATTTTCGACATGTCTGCCGATTGTTTTCGTTTTTCTTCTTTTGCAATTTACCGCGTGCCAAAGTCTCGCTAATGACGTGACGTCTTTGGCACGTTCACTGAATCACAATTGATTCACACAAAGCACTATGGAGCAAATTGCATTTCCACCTTCTATGTGTGAAATCAGATTTTGTTTTGAAAGAGTGATGAGATATATTTCTGTTATATAAAAAAAGAATAAATTACGACACAGTCAAGTGACTGTGCGGTGGATGCTTTAATGCAGGAACCCCAAACCAAACTATGCGCCAGAACTGACGTTTTAAACTTTGCACGAACTGTAAAGATGTATGGAATGGTTTCGCGTGCCGAAGGCGCGCAGGGACAGTTTTAGGGAACAAGCCCCTTTCGACCCTCAGTGACTGTATATGGGTAGTTTTCACATGTCTAGCGAACTGTAAAAGGTTTGTTCTGGTGTTGTGGCTTGCCAGCTTAACAACTCTGCAGTGGTGACCAGCGTGACATTAAATAAATGCTTCAATGACCAAAACTGAATAAAAATGACACTAAAGTCTGAGATCACTTATATTATTTAAAATTTATTACTTAAAGTCAGCATTGGAACGAAGCAAATTAAATTTGCGAGACATATGGGGCTTCACCTAGGGTGGAAGCATTGTCAGAAATTTCCGGTGTATGAAACAAGTCAAGTTTTCAATAGCTAATTTAATTACCTCCCTTAGACCAGAATCCTTTCGTCCCAATATTGCCTCAAACGCTATGTTGGTTAAGTGGCTGATTAAGGACTTTACGAAAAACTAAACTTTAAGGACTTTACGCCGCACCTGGGCCCGCATTTGCCAGCGTGCATTATCAACCAAACTTTGAAATTTAATCCGAAAAGATGCGATTACCAGACTCGCATCTGATATGATGCAGATATCCACAATGCGCAACCCATCCCCAGGGAAAAAGGTGTGGGGTGGGGGGGGGGGGGGGACACACCAAGTCGTCAATGCCTGGATTCGCCATTGCGGTAAAATAATGTTATTGTAACATTATTGATAGACCGTATGAATGTTTCAATGCATAAGGCAACTATTTGATGCTTGTCAATCACGTTCCAGTCATCAATGCCTGGATTCGCCCTTGCGGTAAAATAATGTTATTTGTAACATTATTGATAGACCGTATGAATGTTTCAGTGCATAACGCAACTATTTGATGCTTGTCAATCACGTTGTTTGTTTATGCCAAGTCTGAGTTGTTTGAACCTTTATAATGCAGATCAAGTTCAGTTTATCCACGCATCAAATTTAGTGCCATTTGTCTGTTTTTTAGAGCCAAATTGTAGTCTTTTCCAACTTCTTAGTGCCAATGGCGCGTTGGCACGCGTGTAGGAGGACGGTCCCTGTCTATAGGTCATACCAAGCCTGAAGTATGAGCATAAACCATTTTAAAAATATTGGCTCCACCAACTCCAGATCTGCCAAATTTGTAGATGATAGCAAATGTTCATATACTAAGTTTGCTAAGCACCAAATATTTGACACATCATTGTGAAATTTGCTTCTGACATATTTGCGATATTTTTGGTGGATATGTTTGAGGAATGTATTGAAATGGTGCCCTGTGTTTACTTTAGCTTTCTTGATGGGCAGATTTTTCGTGACAGTCATGGAAAGCATGTACCCCTTGATTTTCATGATGTTTTTGTGTACTGTCTACATGTACTTGGCATGTAGGGTATTCAGTCTTCATTTCAACACAAACCCTTGTGATGTAATGATTGAATATGGCAAATGCAAATGTAAGAAGACATTTGTCTGAAGCAGAAATGTGGCGGGCTGTTGGGATGGTGGAGCAAGGGGCTACCCATTGCCAGGCTGATGAAGCCCTTGGTGTGCACCATACGGTGATCACCAGAGCCTGGGCAAGATTTCAGCAGTATGGCACACCAGTAAGACGGCATGTTGATCGCAGAGACAGGGCAACATCTGCAGCTGAAGACCGGTTTTTGATCATTCAGGCCCGTAGGAACCGCTTTGCCACAGCAACACAGCTTCACAGTTCTTCCAGAGTAAATGTTTCGACGCAGACTATCCGGGCAAGGTTGCACGAAGGTGGTCTCCAATCGAGAAGACCTTGTATTCGCATTCCGTGGTCCCAGAACCACTGCAAGGCACGATATGAATGGGCCATGGACCACATTAGATGGACCAGAGAAGATTGGCGGCCTGTCCTTTTTACAGATGAGTCAAGGTTCAGTAAACTTGAACAATCGTAAATTGAATCCCTTACTATTTGCGGATGACCTATTGTCTGTGTCATATGGTCGTGGCTTCAGACTATGTCACGCATCTCCCGTTCTATTTATTTTTCAGTTATAAACACCCACACAAATTGAAGATTAGGTTAACGAGTCAATTTTCGCATTACTACCTTATCGGTGGGTCTTCATTTTCCCTTTATTTCACTCAAAAGCAAACCGTTGTTGTCATTTAACACCAGCAGCTGACATGTTTATTTACCAATGACATACGGATAGCATACTCTATTTTCACCGGAGGGTTTCGAGGTTGTTGTGAGGAATTGTGTTTTGATGGATTTGGATACAGATAAAAAATAAATCTGAACTGCACGAGACATCTGTATAGTTGTTTCGAAAATCGGTCGTAACTGAAACTTACGAACACAAAGTGATGACCGTTTCTGTAAGTAAAATAAATAAATACAACGGAAAATAACTATCGATGCTTTCTAAATAAATGTTTACCCTTTATCAAGCTGTCGGTAAAGTAGAGGGGCATTTTGCCCCAATTCATGTTCAGGTAAAAAATGTATATATAGTAAATGTGATCACCAGAAATAAATAAATGTCGATCCAAGATTAAAAATTTATAAAGGCACAGGGATAATATTTGAATCTGCCCACATAGACAATGGGACTGCAAATTTTCATAATAAATCAGAGAATTGTCGCTCACAACCCACTTTCCAATAAACATCAAGTTGTCCGACTATGTGTTTTTTGCCCTTTTCTGCAACTTCTCCCAGTTATTATGAAAAAGCCAAGAACGCCCAGTGGTCGTGTAATACACCATTGGAAATCTTAGTCTTTCCACTGACACTGGATGCTACTGGATACGTTGGGTGAATCAAATTTGAAGGGGGGGGGGGGGGGGGGGGTGGTGGTGGTATAATGAATACGAGTACTATCGTTTTCGAAAAGCAGGTCGTGTACCTTGTTGATATTTATATTCCATTATGGGGACACGACAGCATCGATCTGAAAATGTTATCAGACATCAGTTTTTTTCGTGATTTCTCAGATTGTGCCGAATACCTCATTTCAAGACGAGTAGTTTTTGTTCAATGAATTCTCACCAACAAACACAAAATTATTTCTTTAAAAAAAAATGAACTTCAGCAGTGGGGCATAAAACATTCAAGTTGAGGTATGTTGAGAAAGTTTGGGGCATTTGGTTTGGAGGGGAGTTTGTTGGGAGTTCTGAAAGCATTAAAGATGTACAAAGCAAACTTAGCTTGGGTAACATAACAATAAAACATGGTTATATCCTTTCAACATTGCATTTCAAAGATTTAGACGAACTCCTGCATGGCGATGAGGGGTAGCAGTTGGGAATATGTGGATGGCAGGGCTATTTTTCACAGATGACATTTACTAGTTTCAGAGAGCAGGGGGGTGAGGGGTACTAGCGAAAATACTGGCAATTGTTGGGAGATATCAAACTCAGTGAACCAAATGGAGACTCATACTCAATGAAGCTAAATTAAAGCAAAAGCAAAGTTACCCCCAAACCCCCACCCTTGGGTCATAAAGTACAACCTACTCAAAAGTGGAAAGTCGGGGAGTTCAGTAACTGGGAAGGTAGTAGCAGATTTTTTACAGTGGGAGAGACGTGACTAGGAGTATTTGAGGTAAATATAAACATTACGAGGAGAGGCATCTATTTTCCGAATCCACACGAATAAACTAACTCTGAAGAGGAAACAAATCCATAATCAATTGAGACTTATAGGAAGAAACAGCTTTAGTAAGGTTTCGTGGGTAAAACAATCTGGGAAATGGAGGTCTACCAGATAAAACGTATGGCACTGAAGTTATTCCTCTAAACCAAATGGCTTTAAAGAGCATGGAAAACACGAGAACGAATGATAATGCCATATATATATATATGGACTAACACAAAGATCCAGCAAACAGTTTAAACAACCCAAGGATGATATGAAACGGCGATTTTATAGATAGGTTCGTGATTAGGAGCTTGGCGGCAACTTGCCAAATAATAAATTGATTTGTAAGACGTACGCATACCTTGATCAATTTTATAATTCCCTTTTAACAATTGGGACAAGCGTGACGCTAAATTTTACGTTCCCATGACACATTGGTACGCCACTTAATGTAACGGAAGAAGAATTAGTCAAAAATGAAAGGCATTAGAAGGAAGTAATCTTCCGAGCATGAGGGCAAATTGACGAAGTTATATAAAATATTTGATGAAGTGTATATATATATATATATTTGATGAAGTGTATATATAATACACTTCATATATTTTATATAACTTTGTCAATTTGCCGTCATGCTCGGAAGGTTACTTCCTTCTAAGCACTTTTCATTTTTTAGCTCAACTTTGGCAAAGCCAAATTTGAGCTTATGCCATGGCTAGTCGTCCGTCTGTCCATCAACAATTCAATACGGCTCGGGCTAGAGGCCGTGTTTATGAACCGATCTTTACAAAACTTCTTGGGTACCTTTGTTATGACCATGGGACAAGAATGAGTGTTTTTGGGTTTGGTCCGAAATTCAAGATGGCAGCCGGCCACCATTTTGTACCGACGATGCAGAAATCTGTTTTTTGCACAGAACTTCCATATGAAAGCGCTGATTTGAATAATTTTTTGTATGAATGTTTAGTACCATGGGATACATCACATATAATACAGGTTTTTTTCTCGTACGTAAATTATGCAAATTAGACTAACTTTGATGTATTTAGTGTTACTTTCAGCACTGTCAGTGCAAATGCCAATACGGCTCGGGCTAGAGGCCGCATTTATGAACCGATCTTTACGAAACTTCTTGGGTACCTTTGGTATCACTGTGGGACGAGAACGAGTGTTTTTGGGTGCGGTCCGAAATTCAAGATGGCCACTGGCAGCCATTTTGTTCAAAATTAGAGGCAATCAGATTTTTGCGCAGAACTTCCACATGAAAGCTCTGATTTGAATAATTTTTTATGTGAATGTTTAGTACCATGGGTTTCATCACATATAATACGTGTTTTTTTCTCGTGCAGAAATTATGCAAATTAGATGAACTTTGATTTTTTCAGTGCTACTTACACACAGTAAGTACACATGTCAATACGGCTCGGGCTAGAGGCTGTATTTATCAACCGATCTTCACGAAACGTCTTGGGTACCTCTGCTATCACCTTGGGACGAGAATGAGTGTTTCTGAGTACGGTCCAAAATTCAAGATGGCTGCCAGTGGCCATTTTGTACCGAAATTAGGTCTAATCAGTTTTTTGTACACAACTTCTATACGGCTCATGCTAGAGGCTGTATTTATGAACTGATCTTTACGAAACGTCTTGGGTACCTTTGTTATCACCGTGGGATGAGAACGGGTGTTTTTGGGTGTGGTCCAAAATTCAAGATGGCCACCAGCAGCCATTTTGTACCAAAATTAGTGCAACCAGTCTTTTGTACAGAACTTCTGTATGCAAGTTCTGATTCGAATAATTTTTTGTATGAATGTTTAGTAAAATGGAATACATCACATACAGTACAGGTTTTTTTCTCGTGCAGAAATTATGCAAATTTGATAAATTTTGATTTATTTCGTGCTACTTATACACTGTAAGTGCACATGTCAGGCTGTATTTATGAACCGATCTTCACAAAACTTCTTGGGTACCTTTGTTATCACCTTGGGACGAGAACGAGTGTTTCTGAGTGCGGTCCAAAATTCAAGATGGCTGCCAGTGGCCATTTTGTACCGAAATTAGGTCCAATCAGTTTTTTGTCACAACTTCTATACAGCTCGTATTTATGAACTGATCTTCACGAAACTTCTTGGGTACCTTTGTTTTCACCTTGGAACAGAAATGAGTGTGTTTTGGAGTGCCTTTGTTATCACTGTGCTATGAGAACAAATATTTTGGGTTTCAGTCAGACCCACTCTGGGACTCAAAGATTTCTTTTCTAGTTTAGCATCTGACTGTCACCCACCTTCACAATACTTTACCAAAACATTTGTTACATGCTACGGTCAGTATTTATGTACAGTCCGTTACAATAGTTTATATGTACCTTTGTTATCTGGTCATTACCTAGATGTTTGTCATTGCTGTGTCACATACTATACATGTACATGTCTAGACAAGTTGAGCTACAGTGTCATTGACACTTTCATTACTAATTCTTATTCCGTTACGTTAAGTACTATACCAATGTGTATCGCGTCATGGGAACGTAAAATTTAGTGTCACGCTTATCCTAATTGTGAAATGGGAATTATAAAATTGATCAAGATACGCGTACGTCTCACAGATCGATTTATTATTTGGCAAGTGGCCGCCTAGCTCCTAATCACGAACCCGTCTATAAAATCGCTGTTTCATATCTTCCTTGGGTGGTAACAAGTAAAGATATGTTCCACATTTCAGGTTGTTCACCGTATTTAAGTGTAAATTATGGACAAATAAATACCGTATCATAGCTTCCTTCGGTGGTAACAAGTGAAGATATATTCCGCATTATTACGGGCAAAATTTGTTCTCGGCCTTAGAATTAGGAGCATTCGATCATTTATCTCAAACTCGCCCAGGTAACAGAGGCAGAAGTGAGTTCGCATACAATATTCACACATTCAACCATTCCTTGACCCGAATTGTTCAAACGCGTTGTTCTCCATATTCAAGTGTATTGCTTGTAAAATCACCATATCATATCTCCCTTGGGTGATAAAGATATGTTTCCCTTTTTCATGTTGTTCCCCGTATCCGAGTCTATTACGTGCAAAGTAACCGTATCACATCTTCCTTGGGTGGCAACAAGTAAAGATATGTTCCGCGCTTCACTTTGCTTTTTGTATTCAAGTGTAAATTATGCAAAAAATACTGTATAATATCTTCCTTGGATGGCAACAAGTGAAGATATGTTCCGCGTAATTACGCAAAAAGCAAATATGAATTACACACTATTGCTAAAACCTCGCCCTGGTAACAGAGGCAGAGGCAAGTAAGTTCATATACCACTCCTTGGCCCGAATCATTCCATCATTTAAAAGCGCGCCTCCATATCTCCGCCCCAATACCCAATCTGCGTCAATCAGATCAATCAATGCTGATGAAAAATAGAATCTTTTTATACCTTCCTTGCACCACTGATCTAAGTGCAGCCCCTGCTATAATTTCTGCACTGACAATTGTAGGCTAGGGTTCCATGCACCCCCCCCCCCCACCCCACATACGCATGATGTACTCACTGACATATACACAATGATCATAATCCCACAATATATACACGCTATGTTCAACACCAATGCACTTTTAGGTGTAATTGCTGTAAGCACTAATTTTTATAACCCCCCCCCCCCCCCCTCCCCCCCCCCCCCCCATTCAGCAAGTTTATAAATGAGAATATTTGGAATCATTCTTGTCTATTGAGCCCATTTGGTTCTAGTGTTTGAAGTTTGTTAATCCAAAATGCTTCACGACCCCTCCTGTAAGCTGTATTTTGTTGATTAATTTGTTCAATCCCAATAATCTTAAAATTGTTTATACTATGGTTTTTGGTAAGAAAATGATGTGGTATCGGTTCATTTATAACCTCAATATATATAAATTGTTGGATTGGATTATAGGGAGACATTACTCGCGCAATAAATATTCATTAGGGAGACATCTGATTTAGGGAGACACATACGCGTCACCCTAATGTTTTCGTCATCGCTCAAGCTCGCTACATTGTTCTTAGACCAACAAAATGTTGTCTGTTAAATGTGATTAGCGGTGTGAACAAAATAAGATATCAACCTCGAGTGGGAGTTTTGCAGGAAAGATGGCACAATGAATTTTAAAAAACACCCAAAATATATGCCATGTAAAAAAATTGTACATTGGGGACACTTCGTTCTAAGGTCAATTTTCGGTTAGAATGGGTTAATATACAGGCAATATCTTCTCAGTTAGCTGTATTTATCCATTTCACACATACGGTAACAAATATAATCAAAACATATTCTATTTTTAAAGAGAAAATTGGCATTTCTTATTCTCAACCTTGTGCCCAAGGGTTAAATTTTGAGATTAAAAAGTAAACAGTAATCTTCTTCTGCAATCATTATTGCATCTATCTATACCAAAGTAATTGCTACAACAACCTTTCAATTAGAGCAAATGAGTATAGAAGTTTGCAAAATTCACTAAAAATCAGTTTTTTTCGGACAGTACTATTCTTTACCATGTGCAACGCATGTGCGGAGCAAAATTTACAACAGCAGATTTGTTCATTAAGTATCTCTGCATACAGCTGTTTATGTTGATTTTGTGTATACATAGCAATCTGCCTCTGTTCTGGTGTATTTGCTGAGTAAATCTCATCTTATCTTTTCTTATAGCAAACAGAGTGTTTGAAATTAACCCTTTCCAAAATGATAGAAAAAAGCAATCAAATTTAGCTAATTTGGGCATTTTCAAACAGCTCTCTTATTCTCGCCGTCATTGTGCTTGAGGGTTAAACTCATTGTTGCATCTATCCATACCTGAATAATTGTTACAACAACTTTGCAAGTAGAGAAATTTGCCCCTAGAGTTGGCCATTTTGCAGAAAAAACTGCTATATTCATTTCATTTTTGGCCAATATTGGTTAATTTTAAAATATTTGTGTGGTGATCGTGATGTATCATATTATGCTCTAAATCTTTGGAAAAGTTAAGGTAAATGACTAAACAATTTTGAGACTTGAAAAATGGTGAAAGTTTGATGGTTTTGGCAGAAAATTTTGAAAATAAACATTTTCACAAATATGACGATACCTCATTTTAACAGATTTTGTAACAGTACATAAGTTTGCCAAATTTGGTTAAAATTATGCAGCTTGTTTTTGAGTTATGTTGAAAAATGGTGAAATTTTGATGGTTTTGGTTGAAACTTTTGAAAATAAGCATTTTCACAGACATGACGATACCTTATTTCAATAGATTTTATGACATTATATAAGTATGCCAAATTTGGTTGAAATCATACAGCTTGTTTTCGAGTTGTGCAGCAGACAAAATTGATGGAAAAAAATAAATAACTAGAGAATTGTAATTTGTTGGACAAATTAGGGGCTTTCCCAACTTTCCAGTGTGAAAATGCAGACTACATATAGCAAAGCAAAGTGCTTGAAATTATCCATTTCCAAAATGATAGACAAAAAGCATCCAAATTTGGCTATTTTTGGCATTCTCTCACGGTTCTCTTATTCGCGCCCTCATTTTGCTTGGGGGTTAAATCTTGAGATTAAAAAGTAAACAGTAACTTTCTTCTGCAATCATTGTTACATCTATCCATAAAAAAATAATTGCTAAAACAACCGTGCAATTAGAGGAAATGAATACAGATGTTTGCAAAATTCACTGAAAATCAATTTTTATCAGCCAATACTATTCTTTACATGGCCAAAGCATATGTTGGGTTAAGCCCCAAAGCAAATCTCACAGCAGCGGATTTGTTCATTAAGCATCTCTACCTATAACAAAACAAAGTATCTAAAATTAACCCTTTCCAAAATTACAGTAAAATGTAACCAAAGTTAGCTAATTTTAGCATTTATGAATGGAAATCTTACCCTCAGTGTGCCTGAGGGTTAAAGAAAGATGAGATTAAAAACTAAACAGTAACTTTCTTCCGCCAGCATTGTTGCATCTATGCATACAAAAATAATTGTTACAACAGCATTGCAATTAGAGAACTTGGCACTTGAAGTTAGTCAATCTCGAAATAAAATGCTATATTACTATCATTTGTGGCCAATGGGGGTTAATTTCAAAATATTTGTGTGGTGATTTTAGTGTATCATATTATGCTCTAAATGTGTGAAGATCAACCACAGACTGAGTGTCTGATAAGAGACATAACGGAATCTTGAATCTTGGTATTTCAATGAACATGTACAAGTTGAGTTTACTCCAAGTCAAGGCATGACAACTGGATGAGGGTTAAAACTTGGAATAAAACATATAACAGCAAAATTGTTCTTGGATGAATGTCCTATCTTCTCACGGGAAACGTTTTGAGAAAATATGGCTCCAGTGCTGAGAAACTACATGTAAATTTTGGCGAAAATAACACTTATTCCGACAGTACCCTTATAGGAAGTCTCAAATCTGCCAAGGATTAAACTTTTAATAATAACATACAGAACAAAATTTGTCATACTGTAAGTGCTGCATGCAGCTATGGAAAACATTCAGAGCTCAATTAATTAAAAATGGAGTAAATCGTCACCTAAACTAACCAAATTCTGCAAACATTGGATTTTTTTTTACGGTACCTACCAGAATGGGATAGGGTTAAACTCTTCAATGAAACTTACAACAGCATATATGTTTGGTAGTCAATTGTGAATACGTACATGAATCGTGTTTGAAATTAACCCTTTTCAAAATGATAGAAAAAGCAACCAAAGATGGCTAATTTTGGCATTTTCAAATGGTACTCTTATTCCCGCCCCCATTGTGCTTGAAGGTTAAATCTGAGATTAAAAAGTAAACAGTAACTTTCTTCTGCAATCATTGTTGCATCTATCCATACCAAAATAATTGATACAACAACCTTGTAATTAGAGAAATTTGCTCTTGAAGTTGGTCATTTTGACGAAAAAATGTATATTCATGTCATTTTTGGCCAATGGGGGTTAAAGTTGAAAGATTTGAGTGGAATTTGTGATGTAGTATAGTATGCTCTAAATGTGTGGAAAATTTGAGCTAAATAACTGTAAATAATTTTGAGACATTTGAAAAATGGTGAAACTTTGACGGTTTTGGCAGAATATTTTGAAAATACGCGTTTTCACAGACATGACGATACCGCATTTCACTAGATTTTATGACATTACATAAGTATGCCAAATTTGGTTAAAATCATACAGCTTGTTTTTGAGCAGTTCAACAGACAAAATTCGCGGAGGAAAAAAAAAATAAAAAACTAGAGAATTGTAATTTGTTGGACAATTTACAGGCTTTCCCAACTTTTTAATGTGAAAAGGCAAACTGTATTGTACACAAAACTATCGATCAGTTTTGAAAACAGAAAATTTAGTGGAAATCAAAGTTTTTGTGATGCTACTAGTTTTTATGCAGCCAAGACAGATATTTGCGATACAGCAGGACACCAAAACATTTAACACAAAATTTGCTCTTCAATAATTACAGAATATTTTCATAGAAAGCAAAACAAGCGATGTCCTTTGTGCTTTGGAAAAAATTAGTACATATGAATTATGGGCGTACGGGCCAGGGTTTCATGAAGGACTGTGACCCACCCCTGAGTCAGGAAGGAGCCGATTTTTCGGCCAATATGCCAGAAAATTTCGGACAATTTAGTTGCCAGAAATGACCACAAAACATTTTGGTTTTCCTATCTCATCACTTAGAAGTTGCAAGTAAACTGACCATTATACTGTACAAGTTGATTCAGTGGAACCATATCCATGTTAATATTATTCATTTATAATCACACAAGTACACATAAAGAGCTCTATTACTGCATATTACGGGAGCACGGTGGCTCAGAAGGTAGAGATGATTGTTGCAATCCAAGAAGTCCTCGGTTTGAATCCCGCCTGTCGCAACCACATTGTGTCCTTGAGCAAGACACTTCATCCCAATTTAATTTCCCACATGGGGGTGGGGGGGGGGGGGGGGGCATGATGGCGATGTGTACTAAGGGTACTTTGAGGGTGCACTTTGTCTTCAACCAATTCTAACCCTGCTTTTGTGGAGTTAGTATGTTGGGGAGTCTGAGTCGCTTGCCATTGCTCGGTGGTTCTCTCCAGGTACTCAGTGGAAGGGAGACTCCCCCCCTCCCCTCTCTCCCTTACCCATATTTGGCATTTCCTCCTGAGATTCAATTTTTTCGGGATAAAAGGGTTCATTCCCCCCCCCCCCCCCCCCCCCCCCCCTTAAAAAATAGCCCTGTACGCCTATGCAATGAATACCTGGACTTGAATAAATACCTATATTATGGTCATGATATAAACAAACGAGGGTAAGCTTCCTACTCCATGATTTCACAATTTTTCCAACATATCTGTTTCAAATACAATGAAATATATGTAATATGAGTTACTGTCACACACAAATTAGTTGTTTATTTGATATGGCTTAAATTATCAAGAGAGCTAGTGTACACAGTGATGGGTACAGTTCAAGTCAAAATGAGTTGATTAAAGGGATGTTGAACAGCTTGTTAATATTTCTTGCATTACATTACTACTTTGCTATTTATTGACAGAAGGAT
Source organism: Pictodentalium vernedei (assembly GCA_031216915.1). Lineage (NCBI taxonomy): Eukaryota > Metazoa > Mollusca > Scaphopoda > Dentaliida > Dentaliidae > Pictodentalium > Pictodentalium vernedei. The sequence goes on from CM062295.1 coordinate 415,929,521, forward strand.
TTCATAGAGGGTTTCCCTGACGGTATTTATTTATTGGTGTTTACGGTCACATACTTATCCACAATGACTAATCGTGACCATGACAATTTTACACGTGGGGGAAGTCGGAGGATCCAGAGAGAACCACCCAGCTTCGACGATCAACTGTCAGCTCAACATTCTAATTATGTTCAGGCTCTTCTGAAGCAGAAGACGTACACCATTGACATGCCTTAGTACATGGCATCATCGTGCCCCATGTTGGCAACCGGGATAAAGTGCCTTGCCCAAGGACATTACGTGGGTTGTCCCAGATAGGGATCAAACTCGGGACCTCTATCATAGAAGTCAAACAGTCTACCACTGAGAAAATGTGCTTTCTTTCCTGGTGGTATTCATATTTGTACGGCCAAACTGGTGTCGGATAACACGGAACACCAAAACTTATAACACAAAATTTGTTCCACATTGATTTTTGAAAGCAGTTATGAAAAGCTCAAAGTGCTCTTTCCTTTTTGTTTTTGGACAAGTGAGTATTCACTCAAAGTCATTTTTTGCAGACAGTGCTATTTTTAAGTGGCCAAAGCACATGTTTCATTAAGACCCAGAACATAACTAAAGCCCGATTTATTGATTAAACATCTCTGCATATAGCAAAGCAAAGTGTCTCAACTTAACCCATTCCAAAATGATAGTAGAGGGTAACCGAAGTTGGATAATTTGGGTATTTCCAAATGGTGCACTATTCTCACTCTCATTGTGCTTGAGGGTTAAATCTGAGATTGAAAAGGTATACCAATCTTACTCAGGGAAGGTGAGTACAGAAAAGTACGAAATTAATCAGAAAATGAATTTTGTCTGACGGTACTAATATTTGTACGAGCAAAACTGGTACTGGATTTATTTATTTATTTATTAGGTTTTAATGACACGTTAACAGCCAAGGTCATAGTATGTTGATGACAGATGTATGGGTGGAGGAAGCCGGAGTACCCAGAGAGGACCACCGAGCAATGACGAGCAGCTGCCAACTCCCCAACATAATGCCTCCGCGCTGTAGCACAGGCAGGGTTAGATTGGTTGAAGACATGTGCACCATCGACGTGCAGTATGCCTTAGAACACGGCGTCATGGTGCCCCCATGCGGACAGTCGGGGTGAAGTGATCGGGACATAATTGGAATATATCCGACAGATACAATGTCGGATATATTCCAATTATGTCCCGATCATGCAAGGCAGCAACTTGAAATTCTCAGAATGTTTCCTGCTGTCCCTGCCCGACAGTTTAGTATCTTTGTCAAGTGCCGAGACCGCCTGGAAATACCGTGGATCAGGTGGAAACCGAGGGCACGATTCGTCCCTACTTTATTCTCAACTCAACGACTTTTCCATTCATTATTTACCTGTCACCGGCTGAGTTAGGTATTATATTTGTCTATTTGATGAACTTTTTAACCTTAACTATTTGCGGCTTCATGTAGCACCACTGAAAGGCCACTGCATGGTTACCAATATATTCAGGGATTGATTTTACGAAAATAACAATTATTCCGACTAGAACCACATGGGAACTTCTAAATATGCCAAGGGTTAAACTTTGATAATGACGTATAAAACAGAAGTTGTCATGCTATGCTTGCTGCATGCAGGCATAGAAAACATTCAGCCCTCAATGAATTAGGAATGGAGTAAATTGTCACTTAAACCTATGAAATTCTGAAAAAATGAGTTTTTTTCAACGGCCTCTACCATTATGCATCTGAGACAGGGATTGCGTTAAACTTTACAGCAACCTTATAACAGAAAATATTCTTGGAATTGAACTGTGAATCCGAATTTTGAAAGCATTTTCGGATATACTATTCCAAACTACCACTGCACCGTCTGCATGCTTATCAATATTCAGTGATTTTATGAAAATTAAAATTATTCCGACCATACCCATATGGGCAGTCTCGAATCTGCCAACAGTTAAACTTTTAATAATGACATATAAAACAAAAGTTGTCATACTATGAGTGCTCCACACAGCCATAGAAAACGTTCAGCGCTCAATCAATTAGGAATGGAGTAAATCATCACTTAAACTCACCAAATTCTGAAAACGAGAGTTTTTTTGGACTGCACCTATCTTTATGCAAACAGAACGGGCATAGGGTTAAACTTTACAACCAAACTTACAACAGCAAATATGCTCGGTAGGCAATTGTAAATACGAACATGTAAATCATTTTTCGATATTCTTTTCGAAAATAGATGAAAAGTGAGCTCCAAATTAGCCAATTTTATGAAGAATTTTAGGGCATTCAAATTCAAGGCCCAAAAACTGGGTGAAGGTTAAAACTTTGAATAAAATATATAACAGCAAAATTGTTCTTGGATGAAGGACCAATCCTCTCATGGAAAAGGTTTTGAGACAATGTGGCTCCAGTGCTGAGAAAGTGCATATAAACGTTGGCGAAAATAACAATTATTCTGACAGTACCCTTATGGGAAGTCTCAAATCTGCCAAGGGTTAAACTTTTAATAATAACATATAGAACAAAATTTGTCATACTTTGACTGCTGCAAGCAGCTATAGAAAACATTCAGAGCAATTAAAAATGGAGTAAATCGCCACCTAAATTTACCAAATTCTGAAAAAATTGGAAATTTATGCAACTAGAATGGGATAGGATTAAACTTTACAGCCGAACTAACAACAGCAAATATGCTCGATAGTCAATTGTGAATACGTACATGAAAAGTATTTGAAATTAACCCATTCCAAAATGATAGAAAAAGCAACCAAAAATGGCTAATTTTGGCATTTTCAAACGGTACTCTTATTCTCGCCCTCATTGTGCTAGAGGGTTAAATCTGAGATTAAGAAGTAAACAGTAACTTTCTTCCACAATCATTGTTGCATCTAGCCATACCAAAATAATTATTACAACTACCTTGTAATTAGAAAAATTTGCTCTTGAATTTGGCGAAAATAACAAATATTCCGACAGTACCCTTATGGGAAGTCTCAAATCTGCCAAGGGTTAAACTTTTAATAATAACATATAGAACAAAATTTGTCATACTTTGACTGCTGCAAGCAGCTATAGAAAACATTCAGAGCCCAAGCAATTAAAAATGGAGTAAATCGTCACCTAAACTTACAAATTCTGAAAAAATTTGAGTTTTTTTTTGGACGGTACCTACTTTTATGCAACCAGAATGGGATAGGGTTAAACTTTACAACCAAACTTACAACAGCAGATATGCTCGGTAGTCAAATGTGAATATGTACATGAAAAGTTTTTGAAATTAACCCTTTCCAAAAATGATAGAAAAAGCAACCAAAGTTGGCTAATTTTCGCATTTTCAAACGGTACTCTTATCCTCACCCTCATTGTGCTTGAGGGTTAAATCTGAGATTAAAAAGTAAACAGTAACTTTCTTCCACAATCATTGTTGCATCTATCCTAACCAAAATAATTGTTACAACAACCTTGTTATTAGAGAAATTTGACCTTGAAGTTGGTCAATTTTGAAGAAAAATTCTATATTCATGTCATTTTTGGCCAGTGGAGATTAAAGTTGAAAGATCTTAGTGGTGATTGTGGTGTATCATATTATGCTCTAAATGTGTGGAAAATTTGAGCTAAATAACTGTAAACAATTTTGAGACATTCGAAAAATGGTGAAATTTTGAAGGTTTTGGCAGAATATTTGGAAAACATGCGTCTTCACAGATATGACGATACCGCATTTCACTAGATTTTATGACATTACATAAGTGTGCCAAATTTGGTCAAAATCGTACAGCTTGTTTTCGAGCAGTTCAACAAACAAAATTCAGGGAGGAAAAAAAAAAATTAAAAAAAAAAAAATAGAGAAGAAAAATTTTGAAAAAGAAGAATAACAATAGTCTTTCCCAAACTGGATTTGGGAAAGCGTAATAAAAAAATTAAAAAAAAATAAAAAAATAAAGAAGAAAAATATTGAAAAAGAAGAATAACAAGAGTCTTTCCCAAACTGGGTTTGGAAAAGCCTAAAAAACTAGAGAATTGTAATTTGTTGTACAAATTACGGGCTTTCCCAACTTTTTAATGTGAAAAGGCAGACAGCATATAGCAAAGCAATGTGTTTAAAATTAACCCTTTCCGAAATGATAGGAAAAAAAATACCCAAAGTTGGCCAATTTTGTCATTTTCAAATGATACACTTTTTATAGCAATCATTGTCCTGGAGGATTAAATGTGAGACTAAAACATGAACAGTAATGTTTCTCTACATGTGCAAAGCATTTTTCGGCAAACAGTAAGTTACCTTAATAGTCACTTCAGCAAAAATAAAGTTGTGAAAAACAGGAAAAATGAGTATACATGTAGAATGCAGTAAAATGAAGGAAAATGAAAGTTTTTTTCTGGATAATGTTGTCAAAACATGTGTTGAATTATGTGTGACACCAAAACTTATCACAGAAAATTTGTTTCCCCATAAACACACAATACACATATGCGAAGGAAAATGGACTATTCCAATCCCACCCAGGGAAACTGGACTGTACTCATGATTGCACAGCAAAAACTGGTATTGGATAAAGCAGGACACAAAAACATATAACACATAACTTGTTCACCATGGATTTTTGATGCAATTATGGAAAGCACAATGAGCTATTTCTTTCTTGTTTCTGGACAAATGAGTACAGAAATTGGCAACATTCACTGAAAATCAATTTTTTTTGGACAGTAGTATTCTTTAAGTGACCAAAGCATATGTTGGGTTAAGTCCCAGATCATAACTTAGAACAGCATATTTATTCATTAAGCATCTCTGCCTATTGCAAAACAAAGTTTTTGAAATTAATCCCTTCCAACATGATAGAAAAAAAGCAACCGTAGTTAGCTAATTCTGGCATTTTCAAATGGTACTCTTATGCTCGCCCGCATTGTGCTTGAGGGTTAAAGATGAGATTAGAAAGTAAACAGTAACTGTCTTCTGCAATTACTGTTGCATCTACACATACCAAAATAATTGTTACAGCAATCTTGCAATTAGAGAAATTTGCCCTTGAAATTAGTCAATCTTATTAGTATGCCGTGTACGTTTGAGTCACTATTGGCAGGATCTCATGCAAGATCTCATGTGACGTCATAGTCACGTGACCCAGTGGCACCATGATGTATTGTCTTGGTAACCCGCATGAGTGGCCATGTTGTGACATCATCCCCATAGTGATACGTATTGTTAGTATGCATGCACAGCGCATGTTGTTAGAGTGATACGTGTTTCCGTCATCCATTTTGTATACTGGAGGCCGCCATCTTGGTTTCTATGGTAGCATGTGCTTGCTATGTGACCTAAAACCTTCTTATAGGACAGGGGTATGTTCGGAAGGTGTGTTCCTTTGTACAAGAGTATTTTCCCGATTCGTAGAATTACCACAAACAATCTGACAAGTTGTACTATTTCAAATTCTTCAAAATTCTCTGCTTCTATCTATCTATGCAATAGTTTTTGTCTACCGGACCATTTTCCTTTGTCCTGGAGTATACTCCAGTAGAGTAGAAGAGCCAATCAGCTGGAACAACAACTATACTAGCATGGTTACCCTGCATTGCACAGGAAAATGTAGGGGTCATATGAAAAGTACCCCCCCAAAAAACAAAAAATAGAGGCCGCATATTTTTCAACCTAGCCCGCCCTATGGGCGGCACACTCAGCCCCGCCCTCTGGGCGGGCCTTCAATCCTGTCACTTTTAAACCCCCACCATTAGATTCCTGGTAAAAAGTTATCCCTAGTAGACCCCTTTGAGGACCTATATCTGTGAAATTCATCGATTTTGCCCCTTACCTCCCCACCCTTACCCCCTCCCCACACCCACCAATTTTTTTAAACACCAACATTAGATTCCTGATAAAAAGTTACCCCAAGTAGACCCCTTTGAAGACCTATATCAGTGAAATCCATCAATTTTGCCCTTCCCCACCCCCACTCCACCGCCACCACTTTTTTAAACACCACCATTAGATTGCTGAAAAAAATTACCCCAAGTAGACCCCTTTGAGGACCTATATCGGTGAAATCCATCAATTTTGCCCCTCGCCACCCCCTACCCCGCCACTTTTTTAAACACCACCATTAGATTCCTGATAAAAAGTTACCCCAAGTAGACCCCTTTGAGGACCTATTTCAGTTAAATCCATCAATTTTGCCCCTCCCTAGCCCCACCCCGCCACTTTTTTAAACACCACCATTAGATTCCTGATAAAAAGTTACCCCAAGCAGACCCCTTTGAAGACCTATATCGCGAAAAAAAATTTGGTCATCACATTTAGTGCCCTTCCCTGCCCCCACCCCGCACACTTTTTTAAACCTGACGATGACCTCCGCCTTAAAAAGTACTCCTAGTAGACCCATTTTGATACTTTTTTAAACCTCACCATTAGATTCCTGATAAAAACATACAGACATTCTAAAATATAGTATGGAAGACTAGCAGGGTTACCCTGCGTTGCTTGGGCTGAGTTGGTGGTCCTCCACACCCCCACACCACCCCGGCACTTTTTTAAACCTCACCATTAGATTCCTGGGAAAAAATTACTCCTAGTAGACCCCTTTGAAGACCTATATCGGTGAGAAAAAATTTGGTCATAACTTTTGGTGCCGCTGTACACCCCCACTCCATTACTTTTTCAAACTCACCATTAGAGTCCTGATTAAAACGTACCCCTAATAGACCCCTTTGAAGACATCTATCGGTAAAAAAAAATTTGTGCCCCTCTACACCCCCACTCACCCCGGCACTTTTTAAAACCTCACCATTAGATTCCTGCCCCTAGTAGACCCCTTTGAAGACATCTATCGGTAAAAAAAAGTTTGTGCCCCTCTACACCCCCAGACCCACCCCCACCCTGGCACTTTTTTAAACTTCACCATTAGATTGCTGGTAAAATATTACCCCTAGTGTACCCCTTTGAAGACCTATATTGGTGAGAAAAATTTGGGTCATAACTTTTGGTGCCCCTCTATACTCCCACCCCTACCCCAATACTTTTTTGAACCTCACCATTAGATTCCTGATAAAAACTTACCCCTAGCTGACCCCTTTGAAGACATCTATCGGTAAAAAAAAATGTGCCCCTCTACACCCCCCACCCACCCTAGCACTTTTTTAAACCTCACCATTAGATTCCTGGTAAAAAAATACCCCTAGTAGACCCCTTTGAAGACCTATATCGGTGAGAAAAATTTTGGTCATAACTTTTGGTGCCCACTCTACATCCCCACCCCCACCCCGATACGTTTTTGAACCTCACCATTAGATTTCTGATGGGGGCACGGTGGCTCAGTTGGTAGAGGTGCCGACTACAAGCTGAGAGGTCCTCGGTTCGAATCCCACCTGCGGCAATCGCGTTGTGTCCTTGGACTCTTCACCCCCATTGCCCACGTGGGAGCATGGTGGCGTTGTGTACTAAGGTGTACTGCACGTCGATGGTGCACCTGTCTTCAACCAATGCTAACCCTGCTTATGTGGAGTTGGTATGTTGGGGAGCTGACAGTTGCTCGCCGTTGCTCGGTGGTTCTCTCCGGATACTCCAGTTTCCTCCACCCATAAAACTGTCATGGTCATGATTAGCCATTGTGCAGAATATGTTACCTTAAACACCAATAAATGAATAAATAAATAAATTAGATTTCTGATAAAAATTTACCCCTGGTAGACCCCTTTGAAGACATCTATCGGTAAAAAAAAATTTTGCCCCTCTACACACCCCCCCCCAAACCCCCCCCCCCCCCCCCCACTCATCCCGGCACTTTTTAAAACCTCACCATTAGATTCCTGGTAAAAAATTACTCTTAGTAGACCCCTTTGAAGACCTATATCGGTGAGAAAAAGTTTGGTCTTAACTTTTGGTGCCCCCTCTACACCCCCACCCCGATACTTTTTTGAACCTCACCATTAGATTCCTGATAAAAATTTACCCCTAGTAGACCCCTTTGAAGACATCTATCGGTAAAAAAAAATTGTGCCCTTCTACACCCCCGCCCACCCTGGCACTTTTTTAAACCTCACCATTAGATTTCTGCTAAAAATTTACCCCTGGTAGACCCTTTTGAAGACATATATCGGTGAGAAAAATTTTGGTCATAACTTTTGATGCCCCTCTATACCCCCCACCCCCACCCCGATACTTTTTTAAACCTCACCATTAGATTCCTGATAAAAAACGTACCCCTAGTAGACCCCTTTGAAGACATCTATCGGTAAAAAAAATTTTGGTCATAACTTTTGGTGACCCCTACACCCCCACACACTTTTTTAAACTTGACGATGACCTCCGCCATAAAAAATTACTCCCAGTAGACCCATTTTGGACACTCGGGGTGGCCCCATATTTATTTCTATAGCAGACATACATACATACATACATACATACATACATACATACATACATACATACATACATACATACATACATACATACATACATACATTCTAAAATATTGTATAGATTTAGCTTTTCTGATCTGTTCTTGTTAGTTCTGACCCTATTCCGAGTTCTCTTGTTGTTTCTTTTATCTAGAATACCCAATCAGTTCACTTTACTGGCGCTAATTAACCAACCAGATTAATTCATCCCTGTAATCTTTTTGCAGAGTTATCTCCCCATATTACAACAAAGTCCTATATGATTCTCATCACCTCTATATCCAATGGCCACGTCCAATGGAATCCTAACAAAAAAACATTTGTCAAAAAAACATCGCTTATGACCCCTCATTGGAGTGAGCTCAATGAGCTCGTTCCAATGAGGAGTCATAAGCTTGTTCTTGAGACAAAAATTTAAAACATAATTAAATTTGAAAATGAATGGAGATTTTTGCATAATAATGCTGGCTGGCTTTGTCTATTTCGTTCAATTTCAACAAAACCATATCATGTGACCCCTCGTTGGAACGAGCTTGATGAGCTCGTTCCAACGAGGGGTCACTTGATATGGTTTTGTTGAAATTGTTTGGAAAATAATATTTTTTCAACTGATGAATTTGCATATTACGCGGGCAGATGCGTTCGATTCGTTGGGTAAAGGGTTAAATCACATTCTTTTTTCTGAACGGCAAAGGGGTATTGCTCTCTCGTTAGTTAACTTTTGCCTGTTTTCATTTTCAGCTCGTCAGCGCAATAACTTGGAACAAACATCAATGGATTTGGTCAATATTCGATATGTGAGACTCTTAACAAGGTCGTGAACAAGTTTGAAAACCAGTGTGGTTTGGCCCTACTGAGTGGAGTTATGGCCATTAATTAGTTAATCTTTGCCTGTTTTCAGCTTGTTCGCAAGATAACATGAAACAGATACATGTAGCAAAGGATTTTAGCAATCTTTGGTGTGCTGGACTTTCTTAAAAATGTCTGGAATGAGATTGAAACCTTGTACAGTTTGGCCATACTGAGCAGAGTGGCCCTTAGTTAATTTTTGTCTGTTTTCAGCTGATTAGCATGATAACAAATATCAGTGGATTTAATTTTAAAATGTGAAAAAACTCTACCCCCACATCAGCGATGCGTAATCCTTGTATCTCATTTGTCAGAGTTTTAGTGACCTGTGTCAGACATTGTAACTAGTTAACAGATGTCCACTGTATTAATTTTGTTTTATTTCAGTTATCATCTGCAGAAATTCTACAGTGCACAATGGAGTCATCACAACAGATATCTTCAAATGAAACCATAGGAGTACCACCCAGTGTACAAAATTCTGTGGATCTGGGTGATTTCATGGATATTGTCACATCATATAAGTGTAAATTCTGCAGTTTTTCATGCACTGCACCTCAAGAAATGGCAGGTCATGTTAAAAGCTCACACATAGAACCTTCTTCATCTTCTTCAGTGTCTGGTGTCACAACAACAAGTGTGAGCCCAAGAGATGAGGTGAGATGTAGTAGTGTGGAAGCCAGCAGAAGTACCTCTAATTCAGTGACTACCGCATCAAAGTTAGTTGAGTCATCAGTTTCAAATGAGATTAGAACAGTTGTACTCCCATCACAGACTTCTCTCATGTCTACATCTACTGCTCCATTTAGTAGACCGTCTACTTCAGCACCTCCTCACCAGAGTACACTTTACATCCATGAAGGGACTCCACCAATAGCAACAATGATTATGACGGTTCCTGACCAATACGTCTCTGGAACAGCAGTAAATTTTCCACAAACAACAAAAGATAGTAGATTGTCTCATTTGAACATTCAGTCTTCTAATGTGGTTGCAGTTGCAGGGGGGGAAACTTCTCAGAATAGTGTTATGAAGTATGAGCTGTTGAAACCTTTATCAGCTGCTGAAAGTCACAGCAGTCAGTTAGATGTGCAGCTCACCGAAGTTAATATGAACAGTATAAATGAAAGAACAGAGTGTTCTATGGTTGTGGAAGAGGAAGAAAATATATCACATATCAATAATGATATTTCTTCAAATGTCCAAACTCTTGACCAAGCTGTGAAGGCTCTCATGACAAATCGATCATCACTTACAGACACAACAATAGATACGGTAAAACAAACTAGTACTGACCCAGCACTATCTAATGTGGCAGCTGATTACTCAAACTTTGTAACGAGAGAAATATTCCTTTGTGGTCAGTGCAATATTGGTTTCAACAGTATGGAGGAGTGCCGAGTTCACATGGTACAAGATCACAATATTAACCTACCTGTCAATCATGAGAGACAAGTCACAGAATGTGTAAGCATTGCTACTCAAGTTGGCACTCTGAGAAAACCAGGCAGGAAAAAAAAATCTGAGATGGTTGTAAAAAATCCTCCCCAAAAACCTGACAGCGATGAGGAGTGCCTTATTCAAAATGCAAATTCAACAAGAAGTCAGAGGAAGAGAAGGACCCCAAAGGCATTGAAAGAGGACTATTTTCTTGGAAAGAAGAAAAGACACAAGACCAAAGAAAAGTCAAAGATAATGGAGAACTATACAATAAAATGCCCTGTCACTGGCTGTGCAGCTAAATTTAAAACACACAGGTCAGTTGATTTACATGTAAAATGTCACATGGATGGTGAGGAGAATTTCAAGTGTCCAAATTGTGATTTGATCTTTCCCTTTTGGAGATTATTAAGGCAGCACATGTGGAAGTATCACAGTATTGACATTGATTTGTTTCAGTGTGAGAAGTGCAACTTCAAAACTGATACACCCCATAAATTGACAGTTCATAAAGAAATTCATGGTAACGATAGACCATATACATGCGACATTTGTGGGAAAGGTTTCAAACAGTACAGCCAGATGCGTAACCACCAGATCACACATTCGGAGCACCAGTCGAGTGATCCTAACAAGTGGTATCATAGTAAAGAGTGTGACATATGCAAAAAATTGTTTGCTAATCAGAAGTGTTTGATCAAACACCAAGAAGCTGTACACAGTGATATAAAGCCATTTGCATGTGTATTCTGTGGATATGCCGCTGCTAGAAAGGCAATGCTGATGTTACATTTGAGGACGCATACTGGTGAAAAACCATTCAAGTATGTTCTATTAAATTCGTAAAGAATATTTTCGTAATGTAATCATGATGAAGTTCATGCCCTTATAATATACTACTCACAATTTGCAAGTTTATCCCTCCCCCCAATTATCCCCCTGGAGAGAGGGAGGATAACCTAGTTTATCTTCTCCCACCATGTTTATCTCCCCCCCCCCCCCCCCCCCCCCCAATATTTTCCTCCCCAACATGTGAACAATGAACCTTGAAAATACTGATTATGTGTGAAATTCTCTCCTACATAATGATTTCAGCCACAAACATTTTCATGATTCGGAAGTTTCATTTGGGGGGAACGTATGCAGATCATGATATTTTCCTCTACCTGAAAAAATATTTTCCTCCCCAGCAGGTGAACAGTGAATCTTGAAAATGATGAATATGTATGAAATTCTCTCCCAAATAATGATTTGAGCACCAAGCATTTTCCTGAACTTTAACATAGGGAAATATAGGGAATAATCTTTAAAAATATTCTTCGGAACCACCAGTCCGAATCTTTTAAATATTGGTATACATCATTGTCCCTGGGTTAATATTTAGGCTTCCTATTGGAGCCCAAATTTTAACTTAGTCCAATCTGAATAATTTTTAAAACTCTTCTCCAGAAACACTGTTTAGAATCATTTAATATATGGTATACAGAATCCATACAGGGGTTGGATTCATATTTGTTCAGCACAAGTCCATCAGTTAATAAGTTGGGTCTCTATGAGAAGCCCGGAATTTGTTTAAATCAAGTCTTTGTGTTAATATTTGGGCTCCCCATTGCAGCCCAAATTTTAACATAGTCCAATGTGAGGAAATATCTTTAAGGAATCTGCTTGAGATACAATCAGAATCTTTTAATGTTTGGTATACAGCATCCTTGGAGGATTCGGATTCAGTTTGTTCAAATAAAGTCCCTAGGTTGGTATTTGTGTTCCCTATGTGGTGGGGGCAAATTTTAACATAGTTTAAAAAATTTGTTATGTTCTCAAAATCTGCTCCAGAACCGCCAGTCAGAATCTTTTGATATTTGGTATACAACATCCTAGTTTGTTCAAGTTAAGTCCCTAAATGTATATTTGGACTCCCTAGTTTTACATTACTGAAAATCTGAGCATTATTTCTGTGATGGCACTATTACTAGGAAAAAATCATCTGGCTTGGACAACAGAGTTATAAATTATTAAATAACTTCATTCCTCTGTAGTGTTAACTGAATCCTTCTTTAAACACTTTTAGTCAGGGGAACACCTCAGGCCCCAAGAGATCTCTTGTCATTATCATAGGAGGAACAGTAGTTTGAGAGAACAAGCGCTGCCAAACATTTAAGAGATTCCAAAAGAAAACTGCATTATTACCAATACTCCATATGAATAGAAAATTACCAAAATACAGAGTAATAAAGTTAGTTAAAATTTGGCTCCCATAGTTACTTGAAAATAATTCAAATAATATGTGTACTTATTTTTTGGAAAAAGTGCACAAATATAACAGACACAAGAAGAAAAAAACCCCTTCCTTTGACACTGATTTGAAAATTGAAAATTGCGCTTGAACCAAATGTACTTTTTGTTTTGATTTACAGTTCTCGAAACTACCAAAACTTAAAAGTGTTGTTGCAGTTGTATGAATTTGTATACTTCAGTCACTCAGATTATGAAACTGGATGATGGATGATGAGCTTAGATATTTGTCAACATAGGTATATTGGAGAGTATTTTGTGTCAAACATAACCATAAATTTGGCCTGAATTTCTTTTCCAAATGTCTTAACCTACTATTATCTAGGATTTGTCACGATTGCCCTTGCTCCTGCCTGATTTGCCCTAAAGCGCCTGAAAAATTTCCTGAAAAATTCAGCAAAATTCCCTGGCTATAGGGCTGCAGCAGCCCCCCCCCCCCCCCCCACAACCACCACCACACACACTCCACCCAACCCATGTCAACCACCACAACCATTCATCACTCACATGACGATTTGATTTAAATTGGGGCTTGTGGTTTTGGAGAAGTCACAAACAACATTTTCAGTTAACTGATGAATACAATGTACAGAATTGTTTTTCATCCTGCCCTTCTGTCATGCAAAATGAAAACAAAATCAGCCCTAAAAAAATTCATGAGAATATTTGATGGAAGGTACAAATGATACAAATGACGGAGCTAACAGTGTTCTTTCAACCAACATTTCAATAAAAAACGGCTTACTGGTTACCATTGTTACTTTAAGTTCCAAGTGAAAACTGAAACTTGTCTCCTTTTTGTTTGCTTTTCAAATTGTTGATATCTTCAGCTGTCCATTTGAAAGACAATTTCAGGTCATTAATATCACTTTTCAGAATTGTAAAGAACTAGTCATGATTGATTCCATTAACAATCTAATTATCTAATAAAAAGAATCGACATCACAAGGCATATGATGTTCCACTTTTTCAAGTGCTACTGAGTACACTCTTGAACTACATTTGTAAGTAAACATTCATTTTGGAGGAATGTAGTATTTGTACCCCTCCATCATACAAATACACATAGGCTACAAGTTTAACAATATTGAAACAATCCTGTGATTTGCATTCTTCACGCTATTATGGCAAAATGACACTTTGGGAGATTCCAGTTCAGCATTTCTTCAAACAGAAAAACCTTAATAAGCAGGCTTGTCATTTTGAGGCGGGCGATCGACCACGGCCGCAATGGCCTGCCTAAACTAAAATTTCTGCTGACCACAAACGACCGCCTCATGCAAAATACTGCGGGCGATATAAATATGTATCTTCTCCAATATGTTAACAGAGCTTAAGACGTTGCGGCACACAGCCCCAGATAAAATTAAGAGGGGGGAGGGGGGGTTTCTCAGCATTATACTTCGTCAAATGGCCTGGAGCAGGTGCATGTTCCTGTAATGTCACCCCTCACCTGTCAAGAATTATGCACAGAACACGCCAACAAAATTTTGAAACATTCCAATAAAAATTGGTTTGCAAATGAGCGAACTGACCAACGTTTCATATCTGTAAAATGTCACTCATTTTGTCAATGTGAGGATTCCTTTATGTATAAAGCCTTATCCCTGAATTTGTATCCGAAGTCTGAGTGATAGGCTATTTATATTAAATTAATATATCCAGCTAAATACAAAAAAATACGGAGACGCTTCACCCCACAACAGCTTTGTTTTAATTTTATTTGCTATGTGCATGTCATTTCACCCACGTGTGTTGAGTACTCTCCCTTGATGTGCAAAGCATTGTTTTGAACAGCTAATTCCAGGTTTCCTTTCTCGCTTTCACACTTCCGTTTTTGGAAACGTTCTGTTTTCGAAATAACGGCATATCAAAATACTTCTTTATTGAGTAAGAATTCTATTTACCAGTATGTATTATTCTTTGGGTTTTCTTTTCACCAAATTTCTTGCTGGTACCCAAGGTAAACTGTTTGTTTGATATTTGTGGGACATTACTGGTCACTGGACCGTCAAAGCTCATCTAACTTCATGTCAACTCAAGAATAGGCCCGACCCCAGTCGCTTTCCTTTGATGAATTAAGTTGGACCAAAAATGGACCCATTTTAGGTCGACCCTTATGGCCCTCCTGCAATTCTGATAATGACAAGCCTGAATAAGGCTCTGATAGACTGCCACATGAAAGTGTTCTAATTTCATAACTGCTCATCAGATAGTTTGGGTTGTTCCTTGGTGCACATATATAAACTTTCTACCAATATCAAGTTGATGACAGTATTGTTCCAAAGCTACCAAACACCATGTTTTTTTTTATTTGTTCAATGACATGTTTTGTTGGTCATTATTCTGATGATTCTTCATGTAATCCTAATATGAAAGGGTTTATCATCTTGCCGAGGTAACTGTGTAATATCCTTTTTGAGATAAAAAATGTCCATGTCTAAAACATGAAAAATTATGTTTTTAGAGCTGACAAAAAACGAAAACTCAACATCATCAGATAGTCCGCGTTTTATGAAAATAATATTGTTTGCATAATAAAGATTAGACCTGTGCGATATTAAAATTTCAGGTTCGTTATCGGTATTTTTCAGGTAAACGCCTCGATTTCGGTACAGTGTTCGGTGTATGCACAGAACGCTGAAAGTAATCACAAATTGACCCAATTTCCCAACATTCAGCCACATAGTAATTTAACAGGTTCAGCGCTAACTTCTCATGAACTTAACAAGGATTCAACTGCGATAACTAATTAGTCCAGCAAGTTATTTAATGAATCACTCATTTCAGTGTGAATCATCACACTGAATTGAGTGATTCATTAAATAACTTGCCAAGCTAATCAGTTGGCCTCTATGTCCTTCGTACCGTGCCCCTCCCTCAATGAATCAGGTAGAAGAAACATGTTCACCTTCAAGGCGTTTCAGAAAGTTTTCGCTAGTAGTAACACCCTTGGTCAGTCCTTCCATCCTTATCTTTCAAAGTGGCAACAAGATTAATGTCCACTGTCCAGAGAATCTAGAGTTCAATATCTACTCAAATACACAAGTAAATTCAAGTAATGCAACTGTGATTAATCTCTCTATGATAATCCCAGTTGTAAAAACATTGTGCAATCATTGCTAATCTGGTAATGTTTCAATAACTTGGTGTCATCCACATTTCATTGTTTGGGTTCATCCTTGAAAAACTTGTAAAATAACATGTTTTATGACATTCATCTAGTTTTTAGTGGAATCTCTCTACCAGTGTTCACTAACTTCACTTTTGGTTCCTGGCTTCATACACGTTTCAATACAGTTCAATACATTTATAACTTGACATACAAACAGTAATACTGCTTGTGGTTATTGCTTCTCAGCGATTTTGTACAGCATTTCTTTCAATTCAGGATTGCTATTTTAAGTTGCAGATATTTTTAACAACTGATTTTCCATGATAAATTAGGGTACATTTTCATTTTCCACGAGAAAAAATTTTCAAATTGATGATTTACTAATAGCAGCAAATCATTTTCAAAGCATTTGCTGCACCTCGATCGGTCAAATAAACTTTGATAATGCTAAATCTGATGTTGCCTGTTGGCTTCCAGACATTGTTTTTAGCTCAACTTGACAAAGTCAAGCTGAGCTATTGCCATCACTTCTCGCCCATCGGCATACGTAGGTACGTCCACAATTTCCTTTGGCACACCTCACAGGTCGCATTTATGATCAGATCACTTTGAAACTTGGTATGCTTGTTTGGGGTTACCTCTAGATGGGAGCTATCAATTTTCGTTAATTTCCATCAAAAAATTCTGCCACGGCAAACGTTCTTAGAACTTGGTTTAGTCAGACCTCAATATTTCCCTTTGGCACAGCCTACAGGGTACATTTATGATTGAATTGCTTTGAAACTTGGTATGCTTGTTTGTTAATAGATGGGAGCTGTCGATTTTCTTCAATTTTCGTCAAAAAATATTGCAGCGGCCAATGTTCTTAGAACTTAGTTTAGTCTGACCTCAATATTTCCCTTTGGCACACCCTACATGGCACATTTATGATTGGATTGCTTTGAAACCTGACATGCTTGTTTGGGGTGACCTCTACATGGGAGCTATTGATCTTCTTCCATTTCTGTCGAAAAATGTTGCCGCGGCCAACGTTCTTAGAACTTAGTTTAGTCAGACCTCAACATTTCCCTTTGGCACACCCTACAGGGCACATTTATGATTGGATTGCTTTGAAACCTGGCATGCTTGGTTGGGGTGACCTCTAGATGGGAGGTATCAATTTTCTTCCATTTCCATCTGTCAAAAAATGTTGCCGCTGGCAACGATCTTTGAACTCAGTTTAGTCAGGCATCAATATATTCCTTTGGCATACCCTACAGGGCACATTTATGATCAGATCAATTTGAAACATGCTTGTTTGGGATTACCTCCAGATCAGACATGTTAACCTCCAGAATAATTTTTCAGGGAACCTGAGGGTGATTTTCAGGGAAATTGGATGGATTTCAGGGAACAGTTTACGCGGGGACAAAATAAATGAAAAAACTTGTGAATTTTCAGCTCATGGACCACTATTAACACCAGGTTATATCCAGAACTTGTTGTCCACTATGCTGATGCATTTATGCTGTTAAAAAATCATAAAATAACTGTTGATTTGCCCCCCCCCCCCCCCCCCCCAGGATCCTCTTCTTCATTAGCACCCCCTCCCCCACCACCACCACCCACCCACACTGCCCACAGAGCACCTCCACCTTTGGTTTGCTCTTTTCAAAGTCTACTTAGCTAATAATTTCCCAAGTCTGGAAATGTTAACAGGAAAAGATGTCCTAATGTTCAGTTACTTCAAGAACATTGGAACTTAGAAAGTATCTTTATCAAACTTCATGCATGTGGGACGTTTGTGCCCTACACAAAACTTTTCTTTTCATCATTGAAACATTTTTAGCTCAGCTTTGGCGAAGCCAAATTTGAGCTTTTGTCATGGCCTGTTGTCCATCTGTCCGTCTGTCTGTCCGTCAACAATTCAATACGGCTCGGGCTAGGGGCCGTATTTATGAACCGATCTTTACGAAACTTCTTAGGTACCTTTGTTATGACCGTGGGACGAGAACGAGTGTTTTTGGGTCCGATCTGAAATTCAAGGCCATTTTGTACAGACTTAGGTGAAATCAGATTTTTGCGTAGAACTTCCATATGAAAGCGCTGATTTGAATAATTTTTGTATGAGTGTTTAGTACCATGGGATACATCACATATAATACGGGTTTTTTTCTCGTACGTAAATTATGCAAATTAGACTAACTTTCATGCATTTGGTGTTCCTTTCAGCACTGTAAGTGCAAATGCCAATACGGCTCGGGCTAGAGGCCGTATTTATAAACCGATCTTTACGAAACTTCTTAGGTACATTTGGTATCACCGTGGGATGAGAATGAGTGTTTTTGGGTGCGGTCCGAAATTCAGATGCCGATGGCAGCCATTTTGTACAAAATTAGGTGCAACTAGATGAAGTGATTGTGCCCGCACAATACACAGGATTTTCCTCGTATTTTCAGTACCTGGGCTTTTTCGTCTCAAAACTGAGAAGAACGCAGAAAAACAGATTTTTGATGAGCCTATCAACATACTGACGGTAGAAGATATAATTGCAAGACCTCTATGCAGTATGCCAGCTGCCAGAGGTTGCATCTAATGAAATTCTGTACTGACCGCCAAGCCTCCATACATTGGAACAACCATAGCCATTCCAAACTGCGCATTATTACTATGTCGACCGCATTAAATGTCAACGAGTGGACGACATTTGCCAGTAAATCCATGTCAGTTGTAATTCCCATTCAGAAGTCCAAAACAACTGCTACCATAAGTGTTTCAATGAAGGTTACTTTTGAAGATTTCCAAATGCTTTTGCATCCGATTCTTATTCGTGGAGGCAGAAACACTACATGATGGGCAGTGATGTCATGGTTTCTCACGATTGCAGAAGAAATATCTAGAGTTCAGAAATAAAAAACGAGCGCATAATTGGGTGGGAGTGGGGGGGGGGGGGGGGGGGGGGGGGGGGGGGGGGGGGGGGGGTGAGGTGGTTCAGGTGGGAGCTGACAAGTATGAGGAGTGTTAGTTTATGTCATTTCTACTTCTCCTTCAATAAACCTGATGGATTTGATTTGTACGACCACAACAAGTACAGGCCGAAAGTGAAGATTAAACACTTATGTATACTGTTATCCACTTTAGAGGAATTCCACCAGGTATTGGTCATATTGCCCCAACCCTTCCTGTTGCTTCTTATGTACATGTACGTTGCAGTGTCTTCGGGTAGATGAATAATTCTCAGTTATTTATCTATGCCATGAGCTCTTATGGTGAAAGCCTGAAACGCGGTACCAGAAGGCAACTTCCCAGGCTCGAAGTCAGCAGTATTTAAAAATTTGACATGTGTTTGAGGTGAGGGGGGGAGGTGGGGGGGGGGGGGGGGTGGCATATGTATACCTATAGCTAATTCAAACTTGGACCCAAAGTCCGTAACATATTAGGCATATCCAAAGTGCACAGCCCCGAGATGTGGGAGGGTATTTGAGGGGGGGGGGGGGGGGGGAGGGGGAAGGAGGGGCCTCCCCTTCCCGACTTTTTTTTAAATAAGAGGCTCTGATAACAATTCTCATTTGAGGCTTGTCATGGATGTAATGGTGTTTGACATTTCTAAATCCCGCACTTTCCGGTCTATGTTCTGGTCTGGTGTTGGGAAATCTCCTTGCCGACTTGAATAATGAGTTCTTTGACAATCATGATATTCTAAAAGTTATGTAGGAGATCATTGGACAATTGTTAGCTTTGCCGGCTGCTGGCTCTGAGTCTATGCCTCACTGGTCAGAAATTATTTTCCTACAGAATGTGTAAATTTTCGACAGAGATGTTTATTGGGGTCGCGATTCACCACCGTCGCACACCCACCTTTTTTTTTGGGGGGGGGGGGGGGGGGGGTGCAGAGTTTCCCAGTCCTCAATCTGGCTACAACAACTAATTCCAGGCCTTCGTGGTACTCTATTACTTTTGGCTTCCATGTCAGAATGTTAGGAAGCAAATGGGGAGTTGCAGGTAGGTAATTGTCAGGATATTTCTTGTAATTAGACACCCTTCATGTTTCAATGATTTTTCACTCAAAATGTAAAATGACACTTAACGCCTATCCTATACAATCTAAAAGCGCATATTTTTCTGAATACATTACAAATTACAACAAATCATTTGAATTGGTATTCTATCTGCAAGGACTGATTAAGTAATATTAAATATTTAAAAGAAACGCGAATACCAGTGTTTGCAGGTTTTACTGCAAATTTTGATTTCAAATTATGTACAGCGTTCACTGAAGTTGAGGTCGCCGGGTGCAAAATGATCAATGTTAATCAGACGTGTTTCCTGGCATGGACGCCCGAGTTGTAGAGAACAACTAATGGGTGTTTGTGGTGGGTGGGGGTTGGGCAGTCGCGTCGGATAGTTTTACGGGTGGAGTAAGTGCCTCAACATCCAAACTCTGAATAACGGCCACTTTAACCCGTCTCGTAGTACAGTTTCGTCAGTTCAAAGTGGTGATCGAAAGAAAGAAGTTTGGTTTTTGATCAAACATTTTCAGTCCCAACCGGACCAAAAAATTTCCAGGTAAAAAAAAAAAGAAGTTTTTGTCTCAAAATTGACCAAAACGCATAGAAAACCAAAAAAAAAAATCTGATTTTTGTTCAAAAGTTTCCAAGTCCGAACCGGAGTGGTAGTTCTCCAGCAATCAGAAGCCAAGTGGAATAAAACCCTATTCCCATGGGATGGGGAAAGGTTTAAAGAGACCGTGAATGTTGCCATTTCAACCACGGAAGCCTTATACGATTCAAGAACGTCGATTATTCTCATGCCAAAATGAGGGTGTACAGACCGTTGGGAGGCCGAGAGTGTACATTTGGTGACCATCTGAAGCCAAATGCAACAGGATTGTGCTTCTCCACTACGGGGAATCTTTTTATCTATATACGGGCTACAGATTTTCAATCACCACCGCTTTTAACCCACTCCGGTAGCAAAGTATAATGAGGTCATAGTACCTGTCTGAAGACCCGACCAAAAACTTCCAGGTAAAAAAAACAAATTTTTTCGTCTCAAACTTGACCAAAACGCGTAGAATTGTGCTTCCAAACTACGGGCAATCCTTTTACCTATATACGGGCTACATATTCTCAATCACCGCCGCTTTTAACCCACTCCGGTAGTACAGTATAATTAGGTCAAAGTACCAGTCTGAAGACCGATTTTTCGTTTTTTTTGGTGTAGTGTAAAAAAAAACAAAATTTTTCGTCTCAAAACTGAACAAAACACAAAAAACAAAAACAAACATTTCCGGATTTTGGTCGAAAAGTCCGAACCGGAGTGGTAGTTCTCCAGCCATCAGAAGCCAAGTGAAATAAAACCTTATTCCCATGGGGTGGGGAAAGGTTTAAGGAGACCGTGAATGTTGCCATTTGAATCACGGAAGCCTTATACGAGTCAAGAACGCCGAGTATTCTCATGCCAAAAAGAAGGTGTACAGACCGTTGAGAGGCCGAGAGTGTACATTTGGCAACCGCCCGAAGGCAAACGCAACAAAATTGTGCTTCCAAACTACGGGGAATCTTTTTACCTATATATGCGCTACACATTCGCAATCACCGCCGCTTTTAACTCACTCCGGTAGTACAGTATAATTAGGTCAAAGTAGCAGTCTGAAGACCAATTTTTGTTTTTTGGTGGTGTAGTGTAAAAAAAAAAAAAAAAATTTTCGTCTCAAAATTGAACAAAACGCATAAAAAACAAAAACAAAAATTTCCGAATTTTGGATGAAAATTTCGAAGTCCAAACCAGACCGAAAATTTTCAGTGTAAAAAAAAAAAAATTTTTTCGTCTAAAAATTGAACAAAATGCATAAAAAACGGAAAAAAAAATTTCGATTTTTTGGGCGCCATTTTGGATTAACGAGAAATCGAAACAAAATTCTTTCAATTTTTTTTATAAAGCGGTATTACTGCCTTCAATTTGGAACCCTTTTAGATGGCTCATTATATTTAAATCTCGATATTTCAATCCAAAATGGCCGATTTTCGAGATAACTTTCTGTTTTGTGAAAAATTTTGGCAGAAAACATAAAAAATGGAAAAAAATACTGATTATATTTGTTTTAGTCAAGAGTAATTCTGACAAGTCTGCCAACAAATTAAGTCGATAGCTTTTTTCCTTCACATCAGATATTGGCCTATGAAGCTTTGGGCGTTTTGGGGCGTTTTTGCCCACCAAGAAACATTTTCCCCCAACCAAATACTGATGGTTTTATTTATTACAGAAAAAAAAAAAAAAAAAAAAAAAAAGGAGAGGAAAATCCAAATTAGATTTTTGCACAGAACTTCCATATGAAAGCCCTGATGTGAAAAGTTTTTTGTGTGAATGTTTAGTACCATGGGATACATCACATATAATACAGGTTTTTCTTGTGCAGAAATTATGCAAATTAGATGAACTTTGATTTTTTCAGTGCTACTTACACACAGTAAGTACACATGTCAATACGGCTCGGGCTAGAGGCTGTATTTATCAACCGATCTTCACGAAACTTCTTGGGTACCTCTGTTATCACCTTGGGATGAGAACGAGTGTTTCTGAGTGCGGTCCAAAATTCAAGATGGCTGCCAGTGGCCATTTTGTACCGAAATTAGGTCTAATCAGTTTTTTGTACACAACTTTTATACGGCTCAGGCTAGAGGCCTTTTTTATGAACTGATCTTTACGAAACTTCTTGGGTACCTTTGTTATCACCGTGGGATGAGAACGGGTGTTTTTGGGTGTGGTCCGAAATTCAAGATGGCCACCAGCAGCCATTTTGTACCAAAATTAGTGCAGTCAGTCTTTTGTACAGAACTTCTGTATGAAAGTTCTGATTTGAATAAATTTATGTATGAATGTTTAGTAACATGGAATACATCACATATTGTAAGTGTTTTTTTTTCGTGCAGAAATTATGCAAATTAGATGAACTTTGATTTATTCAGTGCTACTTACACAATGTAAGCACACATGTCAATACCGCTCAGGGTAGAGGCTGTATTTATGAACCGATCTTCACAAAACTTGTTGGGTACCTTTGTTATCACCTTGGGACGAGAACGAGTGTTTCTGGGTGCGGTCCAAAATTCAAGATGGCTGCCAGTGGCCATTTTGTACCGAAATTAGGTCCAATCAGTTTTTTATCACAACTTCTATACAGCTCGTATTTATGAACTGATCTTCACAAAACTTCTTGGGTACCTTTGTTTTCACCTTGGGACAGGAACGAGTATGTTTTGGGGTGCCTTTGTTATCACTGTGCTATGAGAACAAATATTTTGGGGTTCAGTCAGACCCACTCTGGGACTCCAAGATTTTTTTCTAGTTTAGCATCTGACTGTCACCCATCTTTAGAATACTTTACCTATACATTTGTTACAGGCAATGGTCAGTATTTATGTACAGACCGTTACAATACTGTATATGTACCTTTGTTATCAGGTCATTACCTAGATGTTTGTAATTGCTGTGTCACGTACTATACATGTACATGTCTTTGTCTTGACAAGTTGAGCTACAGTGTCATTGACACTTTCATTTTTTAATTCCATTCGAAATTTTCTGGGTACAGATGGCCAACAGTTAACAGTTCTGTTGTCAGTTCAACAGAATAAATGTAGTGTTAGAAAATAAGTCCATTGTGTTTAAATATGCAGTCGAAATTTTTCGGCATCCTAAGCGACTTTAACCTACTTTTAAACTGTGCTAAATAGTTGTTGTTTACGTTTTGATTTTGGAAAAGGGATGAGAATTAAAGCTATTCTGTGAAGGAATAAATAAATATATATTATTTAATTCCTTTTCACATATTTTAATTTCCAAAAACTGCATTTAAATGAAGGTGGAGTTTTCAATTTTTTGAAAGTAAGTCACCTATTTTCATTCGACACTCGCACATTGATCATGAATCTCCGAAGAAAAAACCCAGACATAAACATGAACACAGTTGAAATATATATCATAAAATACCCTTTTCTTAAATAAATTTAACTTAAATCCATATTTTACTGCTTTGTGGGTTTTTACCAGAGTTTGAAATGCATGTGATTTGACTCCGAACGTTTTTCATAAGTTACAACGGGAACGAAATATTTGACTGTTGTTTTCCGGGATTTTGGGTCCAAAATTGAGGCCGGGAACTGCACTGAAATTCCGGGATTTTCCCGGGTATTCCGGGAAATATTTCCATCAAAAAATGTTGGCACCTTCGATGAACTTAGTTCAGTTCAGCATCAATATTTCCCTTTGACACACTCAGCAGGGCACATTTATGATTGGATCGCTTGCAAACTTGGTGTGCTTGTGTGGGGTGACATCTATATGGGAGCTGTCGATTTTCTTCCATTTCTGTCAAAAAATATTGCCACTGACCTTTGAACTTAGTTTAGTCAGACCTCAATATTTCCCTTTAGCACACCCTTCAGGGCACATTTATGATCAGATCACTTTGAAACTTGGTATGTGTGTTCGGGGTGACCTCTAGATGTGAGCTGTTGATTTGTTTTCCATTTCCATAAAAAATTATTGTTGTTATCACTAGCCTGCATTTGTGCAGCAACTTATCCCTTTTGCACTCTCTGCAGGGTATATTTATGAATTTCCATAAAAAAGACTCCTTGCCACAAGCAATGACCTTCTACTTAGAGCATTTGTGCATTAACATCTTCCTTTGGCATGCCTCAGAGGGCACATTCATTATCAGGTTGTTTTAAAACTTTGTATGCTTATGCAGGGTGACAAAGATAGCTATTGATTTTCTTTTCATTTCCATCAAAAACTGTTGCTGTTAGCAACAATCTTTGAATTTATTGCATTTGTGCATCAACATTCTTTGACATGACCTACAGGCCACATTTATTAGCTCACCTGACTGAAAGTCAGGGTGAGCTTTTCTGATCACTTTTTGTCCGTCGTCCGGCATCCGTCGTCCGTCGTGAAGGTGTTGTTTGGGCCTTTTTCTCCCAAACCACTGGCCGCATATCAGTGAACTTTCATGTGAGTAGAGATTATATAAGGGCATTTTGATTTTTTGTCAAATTAGGTTTCGGCTCATATTGAGCAGAGGGATGGGGCAAAAATGCTCCAATTCTTGAAAAATCATCTTCTCAAGAACCAGCAATAGCAGAGGCTTGATATTTAGTATGCAGCTTCCTTTAGAGGTGTAGACTCAAGTTTGTTCAAGAGAAGTTTGTCGGGCATTATTTGCCTTCATTATGGGAGGGACAAAAATTTTGGCCCCTCCTAAAATTTCTATTTTCAGAACCGTCAGGTCGATTTGAACCAAATTTGATATGAGATGATAATGGGTCATAAGTAGTTGATTGATACAAAAAAAAAATTTCTCATTGCCCGGTGGGAACCTCGGGAGCTAAAAATAGGAAAAACCTTAAAACTCCCATATCTCCAAAACTACACAGCACAGAGAATTCTTATGTTGTATAAAGCATAATTTTATCCAGTAGAATAGAATGGTTAAAAAAAATCCCTATCTGTTTGATCACAATGTACTTTTTTCAGGACTTTGAAAAAGTGCTGAGTCAGCACTTTTTAACACTGTAGGCAATGGGAAAAAGATTAAAAAATTTTCTTCTCCAGATCCAGCAGGCAGAATCTTTTGATATTTGGTATGCAACATTGTAGGGTGGATCTGATCCAAGTTTGTTCAAATCGGCCCCCTGGGTTCATATTTGGGCTCAGTATAGGAGCCCGATTTTGAACTTAGTGCATTTCAGGCAAATTTCTTAAAAAATCTTCTTCTCCAGATCCAGCAAGCAGAATCTTTTGATATTTGGTATGCAACATTGTGGGGTGGATCTGATAGAAGTTTGTTCAAATCGGCTCCCTGGATTCATATTTGGGCTCACTATAGAAGCTCGAATTCGAACTTAGTGCATTTCAGGCAAATTTCTTAAAAAATCTTCTCCAGATCCAGCAGGCAGAATCTTTTGATATTTGGCATGCAACATTGTGGGGTGGATCTGATTCAAGTTTGTTCAAATCGGCCCCCTGGGTTTATATTTGGGCTCAGTATAGAAGCTCGAATTCGAACTTAGTGCATTTCAGGCAAATTTCTTAAAAAATCTTCTTCTCCAGATCCAGCAGGCAGAATCTTTTGATATTTGGTATGCAACATTGTGGGGTGGATCTGATTCAAGTTTGTCCAATTTCGGCCCCCTAGATTCATATTTGGGCTCACTATAGAAGCCCGAATTCGAACTTAGTGCATTTCAGGCAAACTTCTTAAAAAATCTTCTTCTCCAGATCCAGAAAGCAGAATCTTTTGATATTTGGTATGCAACACTGTGGGGTGGATCTGATTCAAATTTGTTCAAATCGGTCCCCTGGGTTTATATTTGGGCTCAGTATAGCAGCTCGAATTCGAACATAGTGCATTTCAGGCAAATTTCTTAAAAAATCTTCTTCTCCAGATCCAGCAGGCAGAATCTTTTGATATTTGGTATGCAACATTGTGGGGTGGATCTGATTCAAGTTTGTTCAAATCGGCCCCCTGGATTCATATTTGGGCTCACTATAGAAGCCTGAATTCGAGCTTAGTGTATTTCAGGTAAATTTCTTAAGAAATCTTCTCCAGATCCAGCAGGCAGAATCTTTTGATATTTGGTATGCAACATTGTGGGGTGGATCTGATTCAAGTTTGTTCAAATCGGCTCCCTGGATTTATATTTGGGCTCAGCATAGAAGCTCAAATTCAAACTAAGTGCATTTCAGGCAAATTTCTTAAAAAATCTTCTTCTCCAGATCCAGCAGGCAGAATCTTTTGATATTTGGTATACAACATTGAGGGGTGGATCTGATTCAAGTTTGTTCAAATCGCCCCCCCTGAATTCATATTTGGGCTCACTTTAGAAGCTCGAATTTGAACTTAGTGCATTTCAGGCAAATATCTTAAAAAATATTCTTCTCCAGATTCAGCAGGCAGAATCTTTTGATATTTGGTATGCAACATTGTGGGGTGGATCTGATTCAAATTTGTTCAAATCGGTTCCCTAGATTCATATTTGGGCTCACTATAGAAGCTCGAATTCGAACTTAGTGCATTTCAGGCAAATTTCTTTGAAAATCTTCTTATCAAGATCCAGCAGGCAGAATCTTTTGATATTGATTATGCACCATGCTTGCAGGGGTGAGATTCAAGTTTGTTCAAGCCAAGTCCCTAGGTCCATATTTGGGCTCACTGTGGGAGCTTGAATTGTAACTTAGTTCAAAATGAGGAATTTTCTTTAAAAATCTTCTTCTTCAGATCCAGCAGTCGGAATGTTTTGATATTTGGTGTGCA
Source organism: Pictodentalium vernedei (assembly GCA_031216915.1). Taxonomy (NCBI): domain Eukaryota; kingdom Metazoa; phylum Mollusca; class Scaphopoda; order Dentaliida; family Dentaliidae; genus Pictodentalium; species Pictodentalium vernedei. The sequence goes on from CM062295.1 coordinate 415,956,911, forward strand.
GCATCCTTAGGGGGGGGGGGGGGGGGGGGGGGGGGGGGAGATTCAAGTTTGTTAAAGCCAAGTCCCTGTGGGAGCCCGAATTATAACTTAGTTCAATATGAGGAATATTCTTTAAAAATCTTCTTTTTTTTTTGATCCACTGGTCAGAATCTTTGGATATTTGGTATAAGCTTTTCTTAGGAGGAGCAGATGCAACTTGTTGAAATCAATTCTCTGGGTTGATATTTAGGCTACCATGTCAGGTGAGCGCCCTCAGGCCCCTTGGGGCCTCTTGTCATAAGATTGTTTTTGAACTTGGTGTGCTCATTAGACAAGACCTTTAGATAAGAGCTATTGATTAGCATTCATTTTTGTGAAAAAAAGTTGCCATTTACAATAACCTCAGAACTTACTGCATTTGTGTATCAACATTCTTCCTTCAGCCAGTCTTACAGTTTACATTTAAAACATGCATGGATTACTCTGATGTTTTGCACACACAATGCTGTTATGTTGAAATTTCATCAAATAACATTGTTACCAATGGTCTTCAGTTTTGCCATTTCACTTATAACTTACCAAGTTCAAGTGTGTCAAGTTGAGCTTCAGTGTCATAGACACTTTCATTATAAGTTTTATCCATGCTTCCCATCAAATCTCTGTGCTGAAGTTTGAAAATGACAAGCATTTGAACAGGCATATTTTCCAGTTTCCATGCTTTTTCCATGATATGTCCATTGTGTGTCCATGGTAAACATCAACTGTCTATGATAATTCCCTAGAACTTTTTTCAAGGTAGCTTGGAATATTGTGACACTCGGATAAATTTCATGCCATTTCTTTGGATTTTAAATGTAGAGATCTGTCTCATTTTTAGCTTAACTTGACAAAGTCAAGATAAGCTATTGCCATCACGTGTGCGGAAGTCTATGAGTCTGGTAGGTCTGTGAGTCTGTTTAAATTTTCTTTTAGCACAGGCTACACCCCGTAGTTCTTGTCTGATCGTCACGAAATGTCATATGCAGGTTTGGGGTCATGTCTAGATGAGAACGTCCCCTTTTGGGCGTGATCGGTCAACCGGTATGGCTGCCCGAGCCCAAAACCCCAAAACCATTAGCACATTCTACAGGTTGTATTTATGAAGGGATTTCATTGTAATTTGGTAGGATGCCTCTGTATAATGTCTAGATGAAAACATCCACTTTTGGTCATGATCTGTCAACTGTGAAGGCTGCCCAAGCCCGAAAACCAAAAACTTTTAGCACAGTCTGCCGGTCCTATTTAATATGGAGGGATTTCATTGTAACTTGGTAGGATGACTCCTTATGATGTCTAGATGAGAACTTTCCCATTTGGTCGCGATTTTTCCGACTCTCTTTCCTCTTTAATTGCTTTACTCAACCCCAAGTTGAAGAACCCTCTAGTTTTGGAGCTTCGTGAGAAGTTAACAACTCTCATGTCTGACCAATATGATATCGTGTTTTGCTGGTTACCTGGACATGTAGGTATCGCTGGTAACACCAGGGCAGACAGTGCAGCAAAACAGGCTTTAACAAAGCCTCTCACTGATTTTAAGATCCCTTTCAGTGATTTTAAGCCTCATATTAGTAGTTACATCAAATCTATGTGGCAGGCGGAATGGGATGGAGCGACAAATAACAAGCTTCATCGCTTCCGACCAACTATTTCAGATCACTACCCGTCTAGTAACCTTTGTAGAAAGGATCTTGCAGTTTTGACTCGGTGTCATATTGGTCATACAAGACTAACACATTCCTTTTTGTTGGAGGGTAATTTGCGACCAGAATGTGTTCCCTGCCAGCAGGTGTTGTCAGTGGAACACATTCTTTTGAATTGTACTGATTTTAATCATGTTAGAGGGCAGTATTTTACAGTCGGATCTTTGAGAGATTTATTTTATCATACGAGCCCGAAAAAAGTCATCTCATTCTTGAAAGTAATCAACCTTTTTAATAAATTTTAAATTGTTTTTACCATTTTAATTTTCATCTGTCTATATTTATTTCACGGGTTGATTTACATTTTTGTTCTATTGGTCTCACTTTCTCATTATGTTTCACACTCATCTTTCTTAAACCTCTTATTCAATTTGTTTCATGTTTTAATCCATGGTCTTTTTTAATATACACCTTCATCGCCACGATATAGCCTCAGCTGCTGATGTGGCGTAAAGCACCAATAAATAAATAAATTTGGTCGCGATCTGTCAACCGTGACGGCTGCCCGAGCTCAAAACCTAAAAATCTTTAGCACAATCTACAGGTCATATTTAGGGAGGATTTCATTGTAACTTGGTAGGTTGACTTCATATAATGTGCAGATGAGAACGTCACCTTTTGGACGTGATTGGTCAACTGTGACGGCCACTGGGGCCCGAAGCCTGAAAACCTTTAGCACATTCTACAGGTCATATTTATGAAGGGATTTCATTGTAACTTGGTAGGATGACTCCAAATAATGTCCAGATGAGAATGTCCCCTTTTGTTCACGATCATTCAGCCATGATGCCTGTCCGAGCCCAAAACCAGAAAACCTTTAGCATAGTCTATAGGTCGTATTTATGGAGGGATTTCATCGTAACTTGTTAAGTTGACTCCATATAATGCCTAGATGATGACATCCCCTTTTGGTCGTGATTGGTTAGCTCTGACGGCTACAGGGGCCCGAAGCCTGAAAACCTTTAGCACAGTCTACAGGTCATATTTATGAAGAGATTTCATTGTAACATGGTAGGATGACTCCAGATAATGCCCAGATGAGAATGTCCCCTTTTGGTTGCGTTCATTCAACCACGATGGCTTCCCGAGCCCAAAACTTTAGTACAGACTGTAGGTCATATTTGTGAAGGAATTTCATTGTAACTTGGTAGAATGACTCAGTATAATGTCGAGATGAGGACGTCCCCTTTTGGTTGCAATCGGTCAACCATGATGGCTACACAGGCCTGAAGCGCAAAAACCTTTAGCACAGTCTACAGGTCATATTTATGAAGGGATTTCATTGTAACATGGTAGGATGACTCCAGATAATGCCTAGATGAGAACGACCCCTTTTGGTCGCGATCATTCAACCACGATGGCTTCCCGAGCCCAAAACTTTAGTACAGATTGCAGGTCATATTTGTGAAGGGATTTCATTGTAACTTGGTAGAATGACTCAGTATAATGTCGAGATGAGGATGTCCTCTTTTGGTTGCAATCGGTCAACCATGATGGCTACACAGGCCTGAAGCGCAAAAACCTTTAGCACAGTCTACAGGCCATATTTATGAAGGGATTGCATTGTAACTTGTAGGATGACTCCATATAATGTCTGGATGAGAATGTCCCCTTTTGGTCACGATCATTCAGCTGTGATGGCTGCCCGAGCCCAAAACCAGAAAACCTTTAGCATAGTGTATAGGTTGTATTTATGGTAGGATTTCCTTGTAAATTGTTAGGTTGACTCCATACAATGCCTAGATGATGACATCCCCTCTTGGTCGTGATTGGTCAACGGTGACGGCTGCTGGGGCCTGAAGCCCCAAAACCTTTAGCACAGTCTACAGGTCATATTTATGAAGAGACTTCATTGTAATTTCATAGGATCACTCCAAATAATGCCCAGATAAGTACGTCCCCTTTTGGTCGCGATCATTCAACCATGATAGCTGCCCGAGCCCAGAACCCTGTAAAACTTTAGTACAGACGACAGGTCGTATTTGTGAAGGGATTTCATTGTAACTTGGAAGAATGACTCGGTATAATGTCAAGATGATGACATCCCCTTTTGCTGGTGATTGCTCAACCTTGATGGCTACACAGGCATGAAGCCCGAAAACCTTTATCACAGTCTACAGACCAGTTTTCATTGTAACTTGATAGGATGACTCATTAGCTTAACTTGACATAGTCAAGATAAGCTATTGCCATCACGCGTGCGGAAGTCTGTTAGTCTGTGAGTCTATTAGTCTGTGACGTCTGTTCACATTTTCCTTTAGCACGGGCTACACCCCGCAGTTCTTGTCTGATGGTCACAAAATTTCATATGCAGGTTTGGGGTGGTGTCTAGATGAGAACATCCCCTTTTGGTCGGATCGGGCAACCAGTATGGCTGCCCGTGCCCAAAACCCGAAAACCATTAGCACAGTCTACAGGTCGTATTTATGAAGGGATTTCATTGTAACTTGGTAGGATGCCTCTGTATAATGCCTAGATGAGAACGTCCCCTTTTGGGCATGATCTATTAACTGTGATGGCTGCCCAAGCCCAAAACCCAAAAACTTTTAGCACAGTCTACAGGTCATGTTTAATGTGGAGGAATTTCATTGTAACTTGGTAGGATGACTCCTGATGATGTCTAGATGAGAATTTCCCCATTTGGGCATGATCTGCCAACCGTGATGACGGCCCGAGCCCAAAACCCAAAAACCTTTAGCATAGTCTACAGGTCATATTTATTGAGGAATTTCATTGTAACTTGGTGGGTTGACTTCATACAATGTCTAGATGAGAAAGTCCCCTATTGGACATGATTGGGCAACTGTGACGGCTACAGGGACCCGAAGCCCGAAAACCTTTAGCACAGTCTAGAAGTCATATTTATGAAGGGATTTCATTGTAACTTTGTAGGATGACTCCAAATAATGTCTATATGAGAACGTCCCATTTTGATCGCGACCATGCAGCCTTGATGGGTGCCCGAGCTCAAAAACCTTTAGCATAAGCAAAAGGTCATATTTATGGAAGGATTTCATTATAACCTGTTGGGTTGACTCCATATAATGCCTAGATGATGACATCCCCTTTTGGTCGTGATTGGTCAGTTGTGATGGCTACAAGTGCCCAAAGCCTGAAAACCTTGAGCACAGTCTACAGGTCATATTTATGAAGGGATTTCATTGTAACTTCTTAGGATCACTCCAGATGGTGCCCAGATGAAATTGTCCCCTATGGTTGCGATCATTCAGCCATGATGGCTGCCCGAGCCCAAAGCCCGAAAGCCTTTAGCACAGTCTACAGGTCATATTTATGAAGGGATTTCATTGTAACTTGGTAGGATGACTCCAAATAATGTCTAGATGAGAACTTCCCATTCTGGCAGTGATCATGATCATTCAGCCTTGATTGGTGCCCGAGCCCAAAAACCTTTAGCATAGGCAAAAGGTTATATTTATAGAAGGATTTCATTGTAACCTGTTAGGTTGACTCCATATAATGCCTAGATGATGACATCCCCTTTTGGTCGTGATTGGTCATCTGTGATGGCTACAGGTGCCCGAAGCCCGAAAACCTTGAGCACAGTCTACAGGTCATATTTATGAAGGGATTTCTTTGTAACTTCGCAGGATCACTCCAGATGATGCCCAGATGAGATTGTCTCCTTTGGTTGTGATCATTCAACCATGATTGCTGCCCGAGCCCGAAGCCCGAAAACATTTAGCACAGTCTACAGGTCATATTTATGAAGGGATTTCATTGTAACTTGGTAGGTTGACTTCATATAATGTCTAGATGAGAACGTCCCCTTTTGGACACGATTGGGCAACTGTGATGGCTTCAGGGACCCAAAGCCCGAAAACCTTTAGAACAGTCTACAGGTCATAATTATGAAGGGATTTCATTGTAGCTTGGTAGGATGACTCCAAATAGTGTCAAGATGAGAACGTCCCCTTTTGGTCACAATCATTCAGCCTTGTTGGCTGCCCGAGCCCAAAAACCTTTAGCATGTCTGTAGGTCGTATTTATGGAAGGATTTCATTGTAACTTGTTAGGTTGACTCCATATAATGCCTAGATGATGACATCCCCTTTTGGTCGTGGTTGGTCAACTATGATGGCTACAGGTGCCTGAAGCCCGAAAATCTTGAGCACAGTCTACAGGTCATATTTATGAAGGGATTTCATTGTAACTTCATAGGATCACTCCAGATGATGTCCAGATGAGAATGTCCCCTTTTGGTTGCGATCATTCAACCATGATGGCTGCCCAAGCCTAAAGCCCGAAAACCTTTAGCACAGTCTTCAGATCATATTTATGAAGGGATTTCATTGTAACTTGGTAGGTTGACTTCATGTAATGTCTAGATGAGAACAGCCCCTTTTGGTCACCATTAGGCAACTGTGTTGGCTACAGGGGCCCAAAGCCCGAAAATCTTTAGCACAGTCTACAGGTGAAATTTATGAAGGGATTTCATTGTACCTTGGTAAATAATGTCTAGATGAGAACGTCCCCTTTTGGTCGCGGTCATTCAGCCTTGATGGCTGCCCGAACCCAAAACCTTTAGCATAGTCTTTTGGTCATATTTATGGAAGGACTTCATTGTAACCCGTAAGTTTGACTCCATATAATGCCTAGATGATGACATCCCCTTTTGGTTGTGATTGGTCAACTGTGACGGCTTCAGGAGCCCGAAGCCCAAAAACCTTGAGCACAGTCTACAGGTCATATTTATGAAGGGATTTCATTGTAACTTTGTAAGATCACTCCAGATGATGCCCAGATGAGAATGTCCCCTTTTGGTTGCGTTCATTCAACCATGATGGATGCCAGAGCCCAAAGCCCAAAAACCTTTAGCACAGTCTACAGGTCATATTTATTAAGGGATTTCATTGTAACTTGGTCGGTTGACTTCATATAATGTCTAGATGAGAACGTCCCCTTTAGACACAATTGGGAAACTGACGGCTACAGGGGCCCGAAGCCCGAAAACCTTTAGCACAGTCTACAGGCCATATTTATGAAGGGATTTTAATGTAACTTGATAGGATGACTCGTTTTGGAATAATTTCACTGTAACTTGGTAACTTTTGTTGATATACGTTAACTGTGAGGGCGTTATACATTAACTGTGAGGTCATATTAACCCACCCTTCATCTCTTTAGTACAGTGTACACCTCATATTATTTTTATCATAAACATAGCATACAGGGAACAGAAATGAACACATTCCCAATTATCACAATTCTTGTCGTATTTCATAATCCTTTCATAAACATTGAACATTATCCTTTTCATCAAACACAACACACAAGTTAAGCTACAGTGTCATTGACACTTTCATTTTAGAATAATTTTACTGTAACTTGGTAACTTTTGTTGACATACGACATACGTTAACTGAGCGGGCCACATACATTAACTGTGAAGGCCACGTACATTAACTGTGAAGGCCACATTAACCCACAGTCTACAGAACTGTGTACACCTCATTATTAGGGGCCCCGCTGTGAGGTGGATGCCCTATAGTGATCGCTCTGTCCGTGCATCCGTAACAAAACTTGTCCGGGCTGTAATCTTTCTCTCCTAATATTTGACATGTGGGTATATTATCTCAAGACGATGTGTCGCGTACCAAGGTTGCCATGCTTTGACCTTGAACTTTGACCTCAAGGTCAAATTATTCCAAATTTGGGGTTCTTTTCTGACAAGTTCGTGTCCGGGCTGTAACTTTTTTCCCTTAATAGATAGGGTTTTGATATTTGGTATGTGGATAGATTATCTCAAGACGACATGTCGCGTACCAAGGTTGCCATGCTTTGACCTTGAACTTTGACCTCAAGGTCAACAAATTATTCCGAATTCGGGGTTCTTTTCTGACAAGTTTGTGTCCAGGCTGTAACTTTTTTTCTCTTAATAGATAGGGTTTTGATATTTGGTATGTGGGTAGATTATCTCAAGACGACGTGTCGCGTACCACGGTTGCCATGTTTTGACCTTGAACTTTGACCTCAAGGTCAAATTATTCCGAATTCGGGGTTCTTTTCTGACAAGTTTGTGTCCGGGCTGTAACTTTTTTCCCTTAATAGATAGGGTTTTGATATTTGGTATGTGGGTAGATTATCTCAAGATGATGTGTCGCGTACCACGGTTGCCATGCTTTGACCTTGAACTTTGACCTCAAGGTCAAATTATTCCGAATTCGGGGTTCTTTTCTGACAAGTTCGTGTCCGGGCTGTAACATTTTTCCCTTAATAGATAGGGTTTTGATATTTGGTATGTGGATAGATTATCTCAAAACGACGTGTCCCGTACCAAGGTTGCCATGCTTTGACCTTGAAGTTTTACCTCAAGTTCAAATTATTCAGATTTTTTTTTTTTTTCTACAAGTTCGTGTCCAGGCTGTAACTTTTTTCCCTTAATAGATAGGGTTTTGATATTTGGTATGTGGATAGATTATCTCAAGGCGATGTGTTGCGTACCAAGGTTGCCATGCTTTGACCTTGAAGTTTGACTTCAAGGTCAAATTATTCAGAATTTGGGGTTTTTTTCTGACAAGTTCGTGTCCGAGAAGGGATTTTAATCAGATTTTACCTATTGCTTGAAATATTTTAGTGTTACGGTTCACATCAGTTTATACCTAACATCGGTTAGTTGCTGCGGGACCCGCAGAGATGGATTCCATCTCCGTGATATCTAGTTTTTATTAAAAACATAGCATACAGGGAACAGAAATTAACATATTCCCAATTATCACAATTCTTGTCTTAATTCATAATCCTTTTATAAACGTTGAACATTATCCTTTTGATCAAACACAACACACAGACAAGTTAAGCTACAGTGTCATTGACACTTTCATTTTTAGCTCTCCTTTGGCGAAGCCAAATTTGAGCTTATGCCATGGCCAGTTGTCCGTCTGTCCGTCAACAATTCAATACTGCTTGGGCTAGAGGCTGTATTTATGAACCCATCTTTTCGAAACTTCTTGGGTACCTTTGTTATGACCGTGGGACGAGAACGAGTGTTTTGGGGTCCGATCCGAAATTCAAGTTGGCCGCTGGCAGCCATTTTGTACAAAATTAGGTGCAATCAGATTTTTGCGCAGAACTTCCATATGAAAGCGCTGATTTGAATAATTTTTTGTATGAATGTTTAGTACCATGGGATACATCACATATAATACGTTTTTTTTCTCGTGCATAAATTATGCAAATTAGACTAACTTTGATGTTTTTTTGTGTCACTTTCAGCACTGTAAAAGTGCAAATGCCAATAGAGGCCATATTTATGAACCAATCTTTACGAAACTTCTTGGGTACCTTTGGTATCACCGTGGGACGAGAATGAGTGTAATTGGGTCTGGACCAAAATTCAAGATGGCCGATGACAGCCATTTTGTACAAAATTAGGTGCAATCAGATTTTTGCACAGAACTTCCATATGAAAGCGCTGATTTGAATAATTTTTTGTGTGAATATTTAGTACCATGGGATACATCACATATAATACGGGTTTTTTTCTCGTGCAGAAATTATGTAAATTAGATGAACTTTGATTTTTTCAGTGCTACTTACACACAGTAAGTACACATGTCAATACGGCTCTGACTAGAGTCTGTATTTATGAACCAATCTTCATGAAACGTCTTGGGTACCTTTGTTATCACCTTGGGACGAGAACGAGTGTTTCTGGATGCTTTCTAAAATTCAAGATGGCTGCCAGTGGCCATTTTGTACTGAAATTAGGTCTAATCAGTTTTTTGTACACAACTTCTATATGGCTCAGGCTAGAGGCCGTATTTATGAACCGTGGGATGAGAATGAGTGTTTTCGGGTGTGGTCCGAAATTCAAGATGGCCACCAGCAGCCATTTTGTACCAAAATTAGTGCAATCAGTCTTTTGTACAGAACTTCTGTATGAAAGTTCTCATTTGAATAAATTTTTGTATGAATGTTTAGTAACATGGAATACATCACATATAGTACGGGTTTTTTTCTCGTGCAGAAATTATGCAAATTAGATGAACTTTGATTTATTCACTGCTACTTATACACTGTAAGTGCACATGTCAATACGGCTCGGGCTAGAGGCTATATTTATGAACCGATCTTCTCAAAACTTCTTGGGTACCTTTGTTATCACCTTGGGACGAGAACGAGTGTTTCTGGGTGCAGTCCATAATTCAAGATGGCTGCCAGTGGCCATTTTGTACCGAAATTAGGTCCAATCAGTTTTTTGTCACAACTTCTATACAGCTCGTATTTATGAACTGATCTTCACGAAACTTCTTGGGGTACCTTTTTTTTCACCTTGGGACAGGAACTAGTGTGTTTTGGGGAGCCTTTGTTATCACTGTGCTATGAGAACAAATATTTTGGGGTTCAGTCAGACCCACTCTGGGACTCAAAGATTTCTTTTCTAGTTTAGCATCTGACTGTCACCCACCTTTACAATACTTTACCTATACATCTGTTACAGGCTACGGTCAGTATTTATGTACAGACCGTTACAATACTTTATATGTACCTTTGTTATCAGGTCATTACCTAGATGTTTGTAATTGCTGTGTCACATACTATACATGTACATGTCTTAACAAGTTGAGCTACAGTGTCATTGACACTTTTATTGATAATCAAAACCTACAGCTATCTATATAGATATGCTGTACCCATCATAGGCATACCTGAATGGGCATAATAAATCAGGCAGTATGTTGTCATATCTATATTTAGACTTTTGATAATATAATGGTTCTTTCAGTAGACTTTCATGACTGACTATCCAAATGGATATTGAACTCATACCTATTTTCAGTCCAATTCATTTGTTCATTTTACTTGCCTTTCTTTATCAAGTGGAAATGAATTCATTTCCAATTTATTTGTTTACCTTCCTCGACAATGCAACAGTCATTTCTTGGATACCATACCCAAACAGAAATCAAACATTCCCATATTTAGGCCTATTTATTTGCTTACCTTCCTTGACAGTGCTACAGTCCTTTCACAAATGTCATATCCAACAGTTTTTTTTTCAATCTTGATTAAAAAAAAAATGTTGATTTGGTTGAACTTGAGCCAGATGGGAGTGAATCCTATGGGATATACAGACCAGAACATTTTGCCTGAGATTTGGCTGAATGAAGCTTTGAGGGACTGCTGGTGTGTCGGCTGACCACATTGGTTAACCAGTAAAGTGTGCTGTAAGCAAGCCCCACTGGTTAGTGTCAATGTTTGCTCAGAACTGCTTTGTTTTACTATTAGAGTTTCAAACAAATATATCCTGAACCCTTTCTGACTATTGATCGCTGGTTTTCTTTCTATTTTGGGGATTTTTCCCTAGTTTAATATTTATTGCTTGTCAGTAGTCAGGGGATTTTACTCCCAATTTAATTGATTATGCTTCCACTTACCTTACTGGTCTACAAGTTATATCCCAGACCAGTTGTATACTTTGCCAATGACAGTTCTGTTATGAGGGTAGGTAGTGGAGACATCATCATGAAAGGAATCTCGAGTGAATAATGCTAAATATAGATTATTTTTTATTTTTACCTCAACAGACTGAAAGTCGGTGGGAGCTATTGCCATCACTTCCCCTGCGGGAGCCTCGGAACTGAAGCAGTGCCTGTTCACTGCGGTAAACAGGCTCTGTTTTACTGGTAAACAGGACTCAGACACCAGTGCTTGGGAGGTGCAAACCCTCTCTAAAATGGGCAACGTGGCTTATTAACGCTCACCCTTGGTCTTGAGTTGATACTCATGTTGTCATGATTAGCCATTGTGCAAAAATATGTAACCTTGAACACCAATAAATAAATAAATAAATAAATAATTGCCATCACTTAGCGTGCGGTGTACATCATTATTCTGGGCCAAATTCAAATAAATGTGGTACAGACCATCTTTGGAGTATACCCTTTCTAGTGCTCCCATCTTTGGACTTGAGTTAATGTCCTAAAAACCTCAAAATCTTCAAAAATCTTCTCACGAACCAAAAAGAGAGAATACCTTGATACTTCCTTTGGTGGTTGTTATGACCCCTATTATAATATCAGAATTGATATGTCCTTAGTTAATAATTATAAATTTAATATTTTCTAAAATTATATTTTAATTAGAATAAGCAGACTTTGGCTTGTGGGATCACTTATATACACTGAGTGACCTTTGAATGTCCCTATCAACATGTTTACAGATACTGTTACACAGAATCTATTTTTAGCCCACGGTAGCTCACTGATTGTTTAATTGGGTCACACTTGTTTACTTGAAATTACACAGAATCATCTAGAGGCTCAATAAGGTGACTTTATTCAGCCATTGGCAAATGATGGAATAAAGGAACATTGGAGAAATGTCTTACTCTGGATCTTTTTATCTAAACACTATATAAATAACCCGGTGCAGGCGAAAATGGTACCGTGCAAAAACAGCACCTATTCATGATGGCGAAAACGGCACCAACTGGCAAAATGGCTCCAAGTGCGGCTGACAAAAATGGAACCAAACCAAAAGAAGAACAACACTGTGATGCACAATCAAATATTTAATTTTCCTCAGATCATCGTTTTGATTTTTTTTTTTAGCTTCTCTCACATAAATACAGTAGTATTGACTATGAACACAATGTATTACACATTTGGCCATGAGACGTTCTCATGAATACAATATGCAACTACAACATTTTCTCATACATGCAGGGATGGTGCAAACCTGATGAAAATACGTGTGGATGGGGCCAGTTGAGCAGGCCCGTAACCAGGGTTTGCTTTTGGGGGAGGAAGGGGCACCAAAAACAAATAATTCTTCACATTTTAATACATTTTTATTAACAGTCAATCATGGTACACCAATACTGGCTACAGTGGTCAATGTAAAGATATTCTAGTATTACCATTTCGTTTTGCAAAGGTATCAACCGCATCATATGGATATTCAAGTAATAAATTACCCCTTTCAGATGACAAATATATGACCCCTAAGTCTGACAATCTTTTGTTGACCCTTCTTGTTTGAAATCATTCAAGTCAGTATCAACTGTGTGTATGGGCAGTTTGCGAATGGTAGCGACATAACCAGCTTGTGTCACAGAAACGAACAAGTTCTTTAACACATACGCTATCCCCCTCCTGAATTTCCACAAACAGTTTATGCTCACGTGAACGGGACATAAACACAGGCCTGTTTTTTTAGGAGAGCTATAGCTCCCACCCTCCATGGCTCCTGCAGAATCAATTTAAGGAGAGCCATAACTTCTCTCCTTAAGAGCTGTAATAGCGAAAAATTCACCTGCTGATTTAACACTTCACACATAAATGAGAACCAGGTTTAATCGATGTGAGTAACAATGAACAAAGAAAGCATTGGGAAACTGCTACTTCAAACGGGTTTGAACACCAAATAGGTGTTCCGATACAACACTTGCACTGTTATAACACTTTGCAACAAAATTAACGCTCCCTAATCTAAGTGATTTTATTTCTCTCACAATTTGTTGGGTAAGAACTTCGCCATTTAGTTTGTCTCAAATTGTCTGCCCCATCAAATTGGAGAAATTCTTCTCTTATGACATGAATATATAATATGAGGTCAAATGGTTTCATGCGCCGAAGGCACTCTAGGACATTTTGAGGCTAGCCCCTTTCGACTCAACAATTTGAAATAATTAGTTGAAAGTTTTTCACAGATGTCGACCATGACAGGAAGCAGCAGAGGAGGAAAGGCCAAGGGAGGAGGCTTTGGTGCTTTTGTTAGTGATCTGGTTGAGATGTTAACCTCCCTCGGGTGAGGACCAGTGTGAGAGGGGGGGGGGGGGGCCTCTTGACAGAGGTGCTTTATTGGCAAGTATAGTCTGCCTCTGGCAGTTGTCAGAGAGGTTGAGCTGGCTTCTGCGGGAAGGCTTCTTTCACAAGAGTGAACCAAGACCTTTACAAAACCAACGGGTCCTTTTCAGAGTCTACCACCCAAAGAATGACCCAAACTTTGGGGGCAGGCCTGCATGTTAACCTATTTGGCAGGGGCCTGAATGTGCTCTAGTAGCGTTTATAAAAAAAAGGGCAAGAAGAGGGATGCAGGACCAACGCTCTCCTCCCCAAAGGTGGGTGACCACCTCTGGGGAAGGAGTGAAGGATGATCAGAATCCAGAATGGTTACTAAGTATCCATAGCAGTTATAATAATTCTGTAACGGTTATTAGGGAAAAGAGAGAGAAAAAAAAATGGACGGGAAGTGTGTTTGTGTTAAGTGGCTGTCTTTGTTTTGTAACTTATCCGTATCGGCCAGCTGGATTAAATTCGTTATCAATGACCTTAATAAACTGCAGTAACAAAATATACTCTATCGACAACGTGCTAACATAAGTGTAAGTGTAACTTTATCCTCTGGGGCAGCTGGATTAAATAGCATTATCAATGAAATTAGTTGATTGGCATAACATAATAAACTCAGCCAACAATAATTAACTTAATGCGGTACACCTGAACTTTAAAATCTCAATATATATTTTTAATAAATTTGCATGCAACCCCCCCCCCCCCCCCCCCCCCCCCCCCCCCCCCCAGGCTACGTCTTTGCAGTTGAATAAGAGTAACCCCAGGGCTCGGGACTTTCGGGTTTTGTCTGCCTCCAGTCCACACATGGCGTAAAAGACCGTATTTTAAGTTTTTGCTTTGGTATGTCCTTTGAAAGGACGTACCAAACCATAAAATTAAAATATGGGCGTTCAGGCCATGTTTGGACTAACCCCCAAGGTAATGACTTCTGCGCCAATAGTAAACAAGGGGAATGTATCGTGATTCCGGGTTGGATAGTAGTAACCCTGGGGCTCGGAATTTTGTGGGGCCTGGGTTTGGCCCAGGGTTTTTGGGTTAGGGCTGCCCCAAGCCCAAACATGGCCTAAAACTAAAAGACGGTGTTTTAATTTTTGCTTTGGTGCATCCTTTGGAAGGACATACCAAACCATAAAATGAAAACACGATCTTCTGGGCAATGTTTGGATTACACACCCCCGCCCCACTCCCCCCCCCCTCCTAGGTTCTGACTTCACCACCAACAGTAAAGATGGGGGCTGTATCGTTAAGCCAGGAGAGGGAGGGGGGGGGGGGGGTTACAAAAAGGGCAAAATGAGGGACTCAGGACCAATGCTTGCCTGTCCAGTGGTGGATGACCATCTCTGGGGATGGAGTGAAGGATGATTCGAGTCCATCACAGGTATGAAATGTCCCTAGCGGTTATAATTTGAATAGTTGAATTTATGTTCGCAGTAGACCTCGTGATGTTTATTGATGAAACTATCTATAGCGTATTTGACTTTGTCATCATACCCAGGGCCTTCATGTGGGCGGTGAGTTTTCTCGAAGAAGTCGGCATCTGGGCATTTGGTTGACAGAGATTTCTTCTTCGTTTTCTGTTTCTTTTTCATTGGCTCTTGTGGTTTCAGTGGTGGTGGTGGTTTGTGCCTTCTTTCCCTTCCTCAGATGTGAACCTGTGCGAACGGACCCACGAAAGGTGCCACCACTCCCAGGGGTGGGTTTCATCCAATACTTGACGGTGAGCTGAACGCCGCCACTCTCAACATGGGCATCCCAGTTGAGAAGTGAACTGGTGTCTAATACCCTCTGGGTATCCTTAATTTTCTTCAGCAGGAAATCCCTGGCTGATTAAAGAACCTAAAATTCTCCCGCAAGCTTAAATACTCAGTTTCAAAGCAAAGCAAAGAAAATGGTAGAATAAAATGAATGAAATAATGGTGCTGTTTTCGCCATCTGAACTGGTGCCGTTATCGCCAACCCATGGTGCTGTTTTCTCCAATGCAATTCATGCTGTTTTTGCCACCATTGGTGCCGTTTTCACTCACTTGATGTTTTTGCCAGATGCCATTTTTGCACGGTGCCGTTTTCACTATAACCCTAAATAACTTTTTTCACCAGAATTCTTGCATTCTTTTCAAATAGACAGCAGTGAGAAGTGAAATTATTTGTTTATACATCAGCATTCAGTGAACATTGGAGATTATTATAGCAGGACAGTCCATTTTTATAGAAGCAGAGGAGTTTTATATATGTTCTACGGAATATAATGTACGTATTTATTTATTCAATTATTGGAGTTTAACAACACTTTTGACAGCCAGGGTCACCTTTTGTCAGACAGTTTTACAGGTGGAGGAAGCAGGAGAGAACCACATGGCAATGGTGAGCAACTGTTAGACTGCCCAACGTACTAACTCCACGCATGCTGGGTTAGCATTGGTTGATGACAGGTGCACCATCGACATGCAGTACACCTTACTATACAGCACCATCATGCCCCCATGCGGGCAATCAGGATTAAGTGCCTTGCCCAAGGACAAAGCGCAGTTACCCCTCGTGGAGATGGAACAGTGGACCACTCAGTCAGAAGTTCAATGCCATAACCACTGAGCCACCACGCTCTCTAAGCACACTGTATTGGAAAAGCACTCCCAAAATTTTTTGAGAGAATTTATACTAGCTGTGAAACAGAATTTACTTTTGTGAAAAGCCAGAATTCTACTGGATTATTTTAAAAGTACCTGTGGAGCCAATACTTATTGGATTTTAATTCCATATAAAGTTGGCTGAGTGCTTTATTGGAATTTATTGGGATCTGCTGAAATTTTTTAAAATTTCTCTATAATTGATTGGATACTGTTTTGGCCGACACATTCTTGGATATGCCAGCCGGAAAGTTTCTTCATCATTGGATTACTGCAAAAATTATTTTGGACTAATTAAGTATTTCTATTTTTCTGTAAAGCAAATAGTGTAAAAGATTTTACATCACTTTCATCTCAGATTATTTTGTTATTAAATTTTAGAATAGTTAAGTTCAAGTTTTTATTGCTGATTCTCAGATTTCTTTCTGTTACAATTATTGTTATTTTTATCCCGTAACATGGTGGATATTTAAATTTGTCCAAGGTCTGCAGGTCAGTATTTGGTTTCTCTAGGTAGCATGCCCATTTTGGGCTCCACCCAAAATTTCTATTTCATGAATCGATGGGCTGATTTGAACCCAATTGGACATGTAGTATAATTGGGTCAAAAGTTCTTGATTTTTACCTGCAACCCCGTGGGAACCCCAGGAGCTAAAAATACAAAAAATTCAAACGCACAGATTTCAAAAACTGCACAGACCAGAATATTATTTTTTGGTTTGAAGCTTCTTTAGGAAAAGTGGAATCAGATGGACACCAATTGCTGTTAATTTTGTTGTGGGGTGCCAGATGGGGTGGCCCATTTTAATACTGTTTGCAGTTGGAAAGTTCAGAGTCATTATTTTTCTTGTGCTCGATCAACCGATTATTCTTCTTTAGAGCCTTTGGGCAAAAAATAAACTAATTTGGAACAAAGCATCTTGGTGGAGTATACTCTTCAGAGTTTTTTCCTCCAAAAGATGCTACTCTCATTGGGGTGGAGTTAATTCCCCAAAAAACAAAATATCTTTAAAAACCTTCTTTTCATGAACCACTGGAGACATATAGAGTATTGATATTTGGTATTGAACTTCCTTTTGTGGTGGAGATTAAAGTTTGTTTAAGGCAATTTCGTAGGTCAATATTTGGGTTCCTTGTGGTACCATGCCCATTTTGGGCTGCACCCAAAATTTCTATTTCATGAACCAATGAGCTAATTTGACCAAAATTTGGCATGTAAGTATAATTGAGTCATAAATGCCTGATTTATGCCCAACATTTTTTTTCCTGCCCCATGGGAACCCCAGGAGTTAAAAATAGAAAAAATTCAATCGCCCCTATTTCAAAAACTGGAGCAGAATATTGTGTTTCAGTATGAAGCTTCCTTAGGATCATTGGAAATAGATGGACCTAAAAGATTGCTAACAGTTTTGTCAAGGGTACCATATTATGGGCATGCCCATTTTAACACTGTTGGCAATGGGAAAATGTTGAGTCATTATCTTGTGCTCCTCAACTAAGTATTCTTCTTCAGAACCTTTGAGCCAAATCTGAACTAATGTGGTACAAAGCATCTTGGTGGAGTATACTCTTCGGAGATTTCCCCCCCCCCCCCCCCCCAAATTTACCATTTCCCTTGGGGTGGGGGTTAATGTCCCAAAAGCCTAAAATGTTTTAAAAATCATCTTCTCATAAACCACCTGCAGTAATGCTAAGTTCTTTTCAGCCTATTCACAATAGTTTACAATTGGCTGTAACTTAAGTGCAAGGTCTACTTCAGAACTTGACTCAAGCTAATAACTTTTCAAAATGAATTTTAAAAAGTAGAAGAGTACAAAAGCTCTATAAAGAGAAAAAGGGTTGAGCGCGACTGGTTCTCGATTTGACTTTACAGATACTCTCCCTGCACACCTCTTGTATTACCGAGCATAGGCACAACTAAGGTGACGTTAATTTCTTTTTTTCCGCCATCTTGCATGGTCAGATTTTTTGTGACTCGTGCTTGTTGCTTTTGTTTTCTTCGTGAACTGCTTGTGATCACCAGAGATATTTTCGAGTGTGCACGGGTGATTCTGTCATGCAGGATGTTGGGCAGCCCTTTATGGTAACAGATTCCTCCGCAGCTGTTGGTGGTGCTGATGATGGGACACCTGAAGTGGGGACTATTCTCTCCCTTCCTTTGGCTCCAGTTGTCACCCTTGAGGCGATGGTTTTTGTCGAGCTGAGTTCTTCCGAGGTCCCCTCAGTTGCGGTCTCTGATTTTCTGCCGGCATCATCTGCAGCTTCTGAAGAATTTGTTTATGCTGCTCCTAATTA
This sequence comes from Pictodentalium vernedei, assembly GCA_031216915.1. Lineage (NCBI taxonomy): Eukaryota > Metazoa > Mollusca > Scaphopoda > Dentaliida > Dentaliidae > Pictodentalium > Pictodentalium vernedei. The sequence goes on from CM062295.1 coordinate 415,975,367, forward strand.
AAGTCACATTTAGAGAGGAGATTGAATCTATGGTGGGCATTTCCCGAGAGATGCTAGGCATGTTGTCTTTTGCGGATCATGTCATCACTGCCCTACCTTCCGCCAGGGGCATTTGATGATGCTCAGGCACTTTGCGTGTTTTGAACCTGACACATGCTAATGCCTGCCACATGGCTAATTTGGAGCTTGCATGCCAGGATGCAGTGTTGAACACATCTCCATCCCTCCCTTCTGTGCAGTGTGCTGTTCTGAGGTCTGCTTCTTTGGTTGGACCTCAGCTGTTCAGTGGTTCCATGGGGGCTGTCAGTGATGAGGTTTTTCATCATTCGAAGGACCAGCTTCTGTTACGGCAACTGGACCAACCTGCTGCCACGGGTGGTAGTCATTCCAGGCCCGCCAAGCGCCCAGCCGCGTCTGCCATGTCGGTCATGCAGGCTGCGCCTTCGGCTATGTCTGCTCCTTCTGCTCAGAAGAAGCGTTGACGCAGCCAGGCTTTCTTCCTGAGGGAGTGGTTTCCCAAGGGGGCCTCGTCAAGGCCGCAAATGAAGGTCCTCACCTCGATTTGCCTCTAGTCAGGAGAAGACTTCGCTGCTTTTCGACCGTTGGACAGAAATAACATCAGATCCTTGGGTCCTCAACATCGTCCAATCATGTGACTGTCCTTCCTTTGGCACCCCTGTTTATCTTGTGGTGCCCCTCCAGACTCGAGTCCCTTCTGATCCTCAGCATCGGTACCTTCTGGAGCAGATGATCGACAATCTCCTCTCTAAATGTGCGATCAAGGTGGTCAGGAACACCCTTTCTCTGGGGTTCTGCTTGAGTCTTTTAGTGCCAAAGAGAAATGGCATCTCAACGCCCATGTGGATTACCAAAAACTGTCAATCGCTTAAATTGCAGACTTTTTGTTATATCTTTTTTGACTCCAAGGGCCTCCAGCCTATTACCATTAAGGGCTATAGGTCTTAGCTGTCAGAATCTTTCTCTTATGTGGGAAAGCAGTGCATCGGTGGTAATCTCTTTCTCTCCAGACTGATTCAGCACTTTTCTCTGAAGAGGCCTCGAATTTTGTGTCTTACCCCCAAATGGACCTTGGCATGGGTGTTGCATTGTTTGGAGGGGATACCGTTCAAGCCTTTATCTGAGACTGATATGCATTTTCTCACATATCAGACTGCTTTCCTTCTAGTGTTTGCTTCTGCCAGATGTGTCCGTGAGCTTCATGCGCTTTCTGTTGATTCAGCTTTCTTCAGAAATGAGGCTAACAGTGTAACCTTCACTACTGATTGCTCTTTTCTGGCCAAGAATCAACTTCCTGATTCAGTGCCTCCTTCCATCTGCATTCGGGCACTTCCTTCTGTCAATGGCTAGAAGCCTCTTCTTTGTTCTGTTCGTGTGATAAAGACTTATATTAATCACTCATTTCATTGAGAGGGTTCGTAAGAGATTCTTTCTGTCTCTTATTCCTGGGAGGCAGTCTATCTCTTCCCATTCTATTTCCAGGTGGATATGTCTCACAATCAAGCTGGCTTATTCCATTTTGATTCAAACTGGTTCAATGCTGATGAGGTTCATGCCATTTCTACAACCTGGGCATATCTCTTTCGCTCAGGGATGTTATGAATGCGGCTTACTGGAGGAATGCTACTACTTTTTCTTCTTTTTATCTCTGCCACCTACAGCAGCAGTCTGAGGACCTTTCTTCTTTAGGCCCTCTAGTTGCTGCTCAGGCTGTTGTGTGCCCTCATTGATTATGTATTTTCAGGTTGTTCATGCATTTTTATCACCCAGCCTTGTTTTTTCAGGTGCTTCATGCAGCATCTTCTCTTCTATTCAGGATGCTTTTGAACATGGTGGTGTTGTGTTTTAGCTTCTGTTCTTTTCAACAGATTCCCGATCTTTCACCTTTTACAGGTTTTGCTGTCATTCCCGGCCCTCCTTTCATTTCTTTCAACTGTGCTTTTGATGGTATTGGTTATGTGATTCACCCCTCCTATTGTTTATTCAGCCAACTGTAAACAATTGTGAATAGGTTGAAAAGAAATTAAATTTTTTTAGTAAATTTGGTTTCTTAACATACAAACCACAATTGTTTACCAGAGGCCCACACTCCTAAGGGATATCTTTTCCTCCCCGTTAAATCACAAACTTCTCGTTGGCAGAAATTCAGAGTTGATGTCACGGTAGTTGTGCATGAGCTTGGTAATGCAAGAGGTGTGCAGGGAGAGTACTTCTAATGTACTTCTCACTCGACCCCTTTTTCAATCTCTTTTTAGTGCTTTTCCCCCCTTGTACTTTTTCAAATTCGTTTGGAAAAGTTATTAGCTTGAGTTAACTTAAGTTCTGAAGTAGGGCTTGCACTTTCATTACAACCAATTGTAAACAATTGTGGTAGGTATGTTAAGAAGCAAAATTTACAAAAAATTTGAATATTTCTGGTATGGACTTACGTCTTTCCCATGCAAATGAGTGATGCAGATTTTTCAAAGAACCTTGGTAGGTTAATATGTGGTCTCACTCTGAAAGGATGCCCATTTTAGGCTCCACTCCAAATTCCTATTTCCAAAGCTGATGGGCTGGTTTGAACCAGATTTGTCACATAGTTTACAGTTCATTCAGTACAAACATCAACCTTTTTGCCTTTTCCACGGCATGGACATGTTGCGTGATTTTTTTCACAAGATTCTTACATGATTATTTCTCGATTGAATTGTGCCAACACATGCCGACGAAACTCAGCTTTCAGTGCACATTAATTCCCAGCTAATCATCGTTACATAATAATATGTTGCCTGGCAATAGGCAGCAAACACGACAGCGCAACGTTAATTACAAAACACTAGGAAGAATTGTGAATTCAGTTGGAGCATGTTAGCAACAGACATGTTAAGTTTTAGAAACCCAAAATAGTGAGGTTTTTACGTGGCAGAGCTTGTTTTTTTTCAACGATTTCATTACTTTTAGAAATTTAGAAGTCAAGCTAAAAAAATAAATAAAAATATTGGTAATGTTGCGGGAACATATGCACAGTTTCATCTGACTGACAAAAATTAGGTTGGAAAAAATTTAAATAAAATAAATTCCAAACAACCCCCCCCCCCCCCCCCCCACCCCACTAAACATATCATAAATTCAAGTCAGAAAAATGAGGGGTGGGGGGTGGAACACCCAACCCCAAATTTTAAGATAATTTCCTGCCCGCTGTACTACGTGTATTCAGTTCTGAGATCCCCTCTCGCCTCCCCCTCCCCCTCCCTTCACTAGCATGATCTTCCAGGATTTCAGACCATGGCTCCACCACAGGAAAGTGAGATTTGATGCTTTATCAAGATGCAGAAATTTACAAAAAAGCTATATTTTAGCAAAAATCGGGGGTGCAGTGGCATTGCGGTAACTGCTTCTCAGCTTCTCATAAAATCATGGAAGTTAAGCAACGTTGAGCCCGGTTAATCATTGGATGGGTGACTGTCTGAGCGATCAATTCAGACTCCCGCGTTGTGTCCTTGGGCAAGGCACTTAACCCCGATTGCCCACATGGGGGCACGATGATGCTGTGTACTAAGGCATACTGCACATCAATGGTACGCATGTCTTCAACCAATCTAACCCTGCCTGTGTTGCAGTGCGGAGTTATGATGATTGGGAGCTGGCAGCTGCTCGTCCTTGCTCGGTGGTTCTCGCCGGGTACTCCAGCTTTCTCCACCTGTAAAACTGTCATGGTCATGATTAACCATTGTGCATAAGTATATGACCTTAAAAACACCAATAAATAAATAACAATAAATAAATAGCAAAAATCAACACTTCCTTATTTTTTGGAGGAGTCACCAAGCTTTTACAATGGCAAGTATGAATTCTCGACCTCGGAACAGGAGAATATCATCAAAGAAGATGAAGTCTTTATGCGTCAGCAAGCGAAATTCAGTATGGAAGGTGCAATTACCGATTTCAGCAGACTTCCTGAAAAAGCATTGGAAAATTTGAATGGCTGTTCCCATAACTGTTTCCACAGTTTACTCTAAACGGATGGTACTGTATTTTCCGTGTGAGATAAGGTGCAATGGCAGACACATTATCAAACAGATATGAATTTTAAAAGGTTATGGGTGCCTTCCCCTCATTGTTGGGCATTTCAGTTTTGGCCGTGCTTCATTGGATGACTTCTGGAAATTCAGGTATCTTTGTATAGAAGTTGTCGAGTTATGAGTTAAAACCATACAAGATGAACCATTCAACTGGAACTACTTGACTTTGTTATAGGCCCCTGTTATGATAGCAAAATTGATATATCATTGGCTACTAATTATAAAAAGTGATTATTTTGTAAAATGATTTTTTTTAATTACAATATAAGCAGACTTTGACTTGTGTGATCACTTATTTGTGCTGGGTGACCTTTGATTATACCTATCAGCATGTTTACAAATACTGTTACACAATCTATTTTAAGCTCACTGATTATATTTTTTGGTGGTCACACTTGTTTCCTTGAAATAAGACAGAATCATCTAGAAACTTAATGAGGTGATATAATTCAACCAATCAGCAATAGGTGGAATAAATGAACATTGATTGGATAAATTTCTCATTCTGAAACTTTCTATTTGAAGACTATATAATAACCGCTGTCAACAGACTTCTGACACTCATTCATCTCATGCAGAATTGAGAAGTGACTTGGTTATACATTCAGCATTCAGTGAACATCAGAGATTATTATTACAAGTCTGTGCATTATTAGCTCACCTGATTAAAAGTTGGGGAGAGCGTAAGTGATAACTTTCTGACCATTGTCTGTGCGGCGTGAACTTAATCTGGTGGTGGCATCGAAAAAATGCAGTCAGCATATTTGCAAATATTTTTAAAAAATTTCTTTTGCAGAACCACTGATCAGAGTCATTTGATACTTGTATACATCTTCCGGAGGTGGGGCGGGGGGGGGGGGGGGGGGGGGGGAGCAGATGCAAGTTTGCTCAAATTGGGGGGGGGGGGGGAGCAGATGCAAGTTTGCTCAAATTAAGTCCCTTGGTTCATATTTGGGCTCATTACAGGATGCAGGAGGCCAAAGCTTAACTTAGGGCAATATGGGGAATAAGCTTGAAAAATCTTTAGAACCACCACTCAGAATCTTTAATAATTGGTATACATCATTGTTATGTGGGTCAGATTCAAGTTTGTTCAAGTCAAGTCGCTCAGTTAATATTTGGCCTTCCTGTGTGGTCCTGAATTTTAAGTTCCCCGTGGGAAGTAAGCAGCACTTGTTTACTGTGGTAAACCAGTTCCGCTTTACTAGTAAAATAGGACCCAGTCACCAATGCTTGGGGTGAAAGTCCTCTAAAATGGGCAACATGTTGATCAACGATTGACTAAATTTGACTTCATCTCCATGTTGTGTCACGATTAGCCATGGTGCATAAATGTGTGACGTTAACCACCAACAAACAAACAAACAAACTGAATTTCAAGTTAGTTCAAAATGCAGAATAATCTTTAAAAATGCTTCCATAATTGGGGCCGAATTTTAAGTTACTGCAAAATGGGGAATAATCTTTAAAAACTTCCTGAGATCCACCAGTCAGGATCTTTTGATATTTGTTATACGGCATCCTTAGGGATGTTAGATCTAATTTCGTTCAAACCAAGTCCCTGTGTTAATATTTTGGCTCCCTATTATAGTCAGAATTTTAACTTAGTCCAGTGTGAGGTATAATCTTTAAAACTCTTCTCCAAAATCATTAGTCAGAATCTTTTGATACATGGTATAAAGAATCCTTACAGGGGTTAGGTTCACATTTGTTCAACTCAGGTCCATCGCTTAATGATTGGGCTCTCTTTTGGAGCCTTAATTTTAACTTGGTGCATCATGGGAAATAATCTTTGAAAATCTTCTCCTTCAGATCTACCTGTCAGAATCTTTTCATATTCAGTATACAGCATCCTTATGGAAGTCAGATGTAAGTTTGTTCAAACCAAGTCCCTAGGTTATTATTTGGCTGCCCTGCTGGGGCCCCAAATTTTAACTTGGCCCTTTATGAGGAATACTCTTTAGAACTCTACTTCTCCGAAAACCACTGGTCAGAATCTTTTGATATATGGTATACAGAATCCTTAAAGGGGTCAGTTTCAAGTTGAGATTCAAGTTTGTCCCTGAGTTTATATTTGGGCTCCCTATGGGGACCTGAATTTTAACTAAGTGCAATATAAGGAATTTTTTTTAAAATCGTCTTCTTCAGATCCACCAATCAGAATCCTTTGATGATTGGTATAGAGCCTTCTTATGGTGAGTCAGATTCAAGACTGTTCAAATCAAGTCCCAAGGGACATATTTGGGCTCCCTGTGGGAAGCTGAACTTTAACTTACTGCAATATAAGGAGTACTCTTTAAAAATGTTCTTCAGATCTGCCAGTCAGACTCTTTTGATATTTGATATGAAGCATCCTTCGATGATTCAGATTTAAATTTATTCAAGTCAAGTCTCTATGGTCCGGAGAGATGATACGTCTGTCTTCAACCCTCATGTAATTGAATAACTTTTTGTTGAAATCAACATAAATAATTGCTCTAAAATAATAGGTGTGATACACAGACCGAATACTCCTCTGAAAGCAGATATTAACCTATTCATGTCCAAGATGTGCAAAATAACCAATATCTTGAACCAAGAAAAGAAAAAGGCTTATATCATACAGGATTTCAATATCGATTCACTAAAGACTTCTAGTCACCCCAAAACCGAGGAGTTTATTGATTTAATGTTTAATGAAGGATTTTTACCCCATATAATAAGGCCATTAAAAGTACAAACCACTCTGCAACTCTCATAGATCACATGTTCTCTGATAATCTGATGTCTCAAACTGTTTCTGGTATTATAATATCTGATGTATCTGATCATTTTGGAACATCTCATATAGAAATTCAAGCTCAAAATCTCAATAATAATAACAATAATCCAGTTTTGATAAGAAAAGTAAATTCTAGGAATATTGAAAATTTCAAATCTCTTCTGCTACTGCGTAACTTTTCCTCGGTCATGGTTAGGTGTCAATCAGGGACTGTCTGGACAGGATTTCTTCACTCTGTTGAGGGCTGAATTTCTGTTTTTTCGGTCCCTGTCGACCGTCTGGGTTCAGTCGTGTCCCCACCGGGTTTTTTTCCGCCACCTTCTCTCCTAGTTGAGGGTGTTCGTCTACTTTCTGTTTCTGTTGAGTTCACCTTTTTTCTTCTACTGCTCTCACCTCAGTTATTTCCAGTTCGGTTCCTTTAGGGCAATTCCTTTTGCCCTCGCCTTGGTGCGTTCTCGTGGCCGTTTCTTCCACACCCGTGGATGGTGTGGAACGCTGTCGTTTCGGGAGCCTACCGACTCGACCACGTCTAATGCAGGGGGGGGGGGGGGAGGGGGGGAACACTGCCGTTTCGGGGTCACCCGACTCGACCACGTCTGGTGAGAATTGCTCCCCCTCCGTGGGGGATGTGCAGCTCCTCCCACACCAGCCAGGGGGTGGGGAACGCTGTCGTTTCGGGGCTTTCCGACTCGACCATGCCTGGTGAGAGTTATTCCCCTTCCGTGGGGAATGTGCAGTTTTTTACCATGGTGGGTACTGCTGGAGTTGTTGGATTTCTGATGAAGAGATGCCTGGTTCCGGGACTATGCACCCTCTCCAGTCGACATCTGAGGCTGTCACTAGGGTTGTGTCTCCTCCTTTGGAGGCCGAGCCTGGTGGCTCTCTCCGCTTTTCCGCTAGTTCCAACAGCTGCCGTCGTATCTGCTGCTACTGCTATTCCGTCTACGTCATTGGGCACCATTTTTAGCCGTCCTCGGCTTATCCCTGCAAGGGTCTGCAGGGATGTCTGTAGTGTGGTTGTGGGGTATCGGCTCAGCCTTCCCCGACTTCAACTCGGCGAAGTCGGAAGGGGCTGCCGACTGAACCCCCTACTGTGTCCTCTCAGCCGTTGAGCACAGTAGTTTTGTACCTGCAATGGTCTGCTGCGGTGTCTGGGAGTGTAGACGTGGGGGTATCGGCCTCAGCCTTCCCTAACTTCAACTCGGCCAAGTTGGAAGTGGCTGCCGGCCGGACCCTCTACTGTGGTCTCTGCACCGTCAAGCACCACAGTTGTGTTATTGGATTTGGATGTTCTTAGTGGGGACACTATGACCTCTGTGGCGTTTCCGTCCACTCATTCTGTCCACACGACCAGTTTTGGGGGACCAAGGTCTTTTGTGCAGCCTGGACCTTCTGCCATGCAGAGGTCCGCGGTGACTCTCATGAGTTCCCGCTATGTTGATCCTCTGGGTGTGTCGTACCCCTATACATGTCTGCCTTCAGATGTTTCGGCTGCCGCTCGTCGTCCCGCATCGGGTGTTTTGGAGGATCGTGACCCTTCGCTGGTTAAGAGGGTCAGAGGTGAAGCCACTTTGCCGGTTCGTTCCCCTGTCGAACCGGCCAGTACAGGCAGTGAGCTTAGGGAGGCCCTCTCCCTACTCACTCAGGTTCTGTCCAAGAGCCTTCCCGTTGCTTCCAGCGAGTGGTTTCCAGGCGCCCCCTATAGCGCCGCCTCCCGGGATTGGAAACAGGCCGCTTTCTGATCCCCCTGGTGTTCCGACACCATGGGAGGCGTCGGCTGGTTTGCCCACGATGGGCTTTGTGTCTTCCGACTCAGGGGAAGAGTCAGACATGCTTGATGTCGAGAGCCAGCAGTCTTCGGACTTGGGGGCAGCTCTTGATTTTGTGTTTGGGTTCCTTCCGGATCTCAAACCATCAAACCAGCCGACAGTGTCAGCCAGGCCACGATCATCGATCGCACGCCAACAGCCTATGGAGCAACCAGCTTCTGGGCGTCTTCAACCGTGCCAGTCGGTACAGTTGGTTGAAGCATTTTCAGCCTTGGACTCTAAGCTGAGTTCCAAGGCTATGAAGGCTCCGTTCTTCACCAGGGTTGACACCTTTTTTGCCTCTGGTGCATTATCGTTACTACGATTTCGCCAATCCATCAGTCTGCCAGACTTTGACAGTTTTAGATCAGGACTCCAATTCCCTCAGGCTTTCTAAGCCCAAATCTGCCGTCATTCCGATAACAACTCTGGAGTCCATGTTGGGCTTATCGAGAGAGATGCTTGGTATGCTTTCTCTCTCAGATCACGTCATCTCAGCTTTAGCTGCTTATCTGCCTCCAGATAAGTTTGACGAGGTACAGGCTCCTTTGTGTGTGCTGTCCAAGGCGCTCATGCATCTTACTCACACGCATGCCTGTAACATGGCTAATCTGGAATTAGTTCGGAGGGACTCTGTGCTGGACACAGGCAGATCCCTTCCTGAGGAGCAGCGCGCTACTCTTCGATCTGCTTCTTTGGCAGGTCCGCAACTTTTCCATGGTTCCGTGTCGACGGTCCGGTATGACGACCTGTGTCATTCCAAAGATCAGCTGCTGTTTCTTCACCTTGATCAGCCTTCTAGGGGAAGCAGGGGCCGTTCCAAGCCTAACAAGTACCCTTCTGCTTCCTCTGCGAAGCAAAAGGCTGATCCTTCTGCCACCGCTTCTACTTCTTACTCCAGGGGTAAGGGTAAGCGTCGGCAGACTACAGGGAAGTATCAGGATTCTTCATTCAGTTGAGGAGGTGGTTTCTCCTCTCGCGGGCCTCGACGGGGCTCGAAATGAAGGTCCTCACCTCGACTCGTCCCAGGTTGGAGGAAGGATAGCAGAGTTCGCAGACCGTTGGACCACCATCACATCCGATCCTTGGGTGTTAGATGTTGTTCGGTCCGGGCTGCGAATATCCTTCCGACGGCACCCTACTCTGACCAGGGTGCCTCTTCCAACCACAGTTCCTTCAGACGTTTTACGTTTGGAACTTTTGTCCACGGAGATAGACAATCTCCTGATAAAGGGGGCGATCGAGGTCATCAAGAACATTCAGTCAGTGGGGTTCTATTCCCGCCTGTTCTTGGTGCCGAAGTAGGACGGCCGACTCCGACCGGTTATCGATCTGAGTATCCTGAACCAGTCTATCATTGCTCCCAAGTTCAGCATGGAGACTTTCAGGTCGGTCCGCAGTTCAATTCACCAGGGAGATTTCGCTTCCAGCTTCGACCTGCGAGACGCTTACTTTCATGTTCCGATTCATCGGGCGTCACAGAAGTATCTCAGGTTCGCTTTTCTGGGGCGAGTTTACCAGTTCACGGCCATGCCTTTCGGCCTCAACCTGGCACCTTGGGCCTTCACCTGACTGATGTCGCATGTGATAGCTTTCCATCGCACACAGTCCAGGGTGACTACTTCGGCATATCTGGTCGATATCCTCCAGAGGCATTCCAATGCTGCCTTACTGGAGTCGGATGTCGCCACTCTGTTGAGCTTGCTCACGTCGCTTGAATTCAGAGTCAACGAGGAGAGGTCGGAACTGGTCCCTTCTCAGTCGTTTTGTCATCTGGGGATGGCTTTCCGCACCCAATTCAATTTGGTGGTGGTTCCCCAGGCCAAGGCTGTGGTTCTCTCAGCTTTTGCTCTGACTCTGTCCCAGTCCACATCCGCGACGGCACGGAGTATTCTCTGGCTGATCGGTCTCTGCGGTTCGGTGACGGATCTCATTCCTCTAGGTCGGCTGCGTGTCATCAGACCTGTCCAACACTTTCTGCTCAGTTGTTGGAGGCCGAATGTCAATTCTCTGGATCTGGTGCTTCAGTTACCAGATACTCTTATCCTCACCTTCTCACTGGACGAATGTTCAGTGGATCACGCAGGGTGTCCTGTTGGACTTACCCACGTCCGATCGCGTTCTGACGCAGATGTCAGCGATCTCGGGTGGGGTGCGACGTTGGATCCTCTAGGTCTTTCCCTTCACGGGATGTGGGACCAGGATCGAGCATCTCTACACATCAACCAGAAGGAGCTTCTTGCTCTTCTTCTGAGTTTCAGGCAGTGGATCCCTCACCTGTCGAATCATCAGGTCCTTCTGTTGTTTGACTATTCGACAGTGGTTGCTTACATTCGGGACCAGGGCGGCACGCACTCGGTTCCAATGTACGAATTGACTCGGGATCTTCTACTGCTCGCTCAGGATTTCAATGCCGGTGTGGTTGTTCGTCACATTTCCGGTCGTCTGTACGTCAGAGCCGATCCCTGTTCCGACGGGGCAGGTTCTTTTCCACCGAGTGGATGCTCCACATGGCGGGTTCCATCGATCTCTTTGCGGCTCGTTGGAACCATCAGGTGGACACTTTTGTGTCCCCGTGTCTAGATGCTCTGGCTTTGGCCGTGAATGCTCTGGCCCTCCTTTGGGACGGTTTTGTCAGCTACGCCTTCCTGCCGTTCCGATTCTGCCTCAGGTTCTCTCCCAGATACGAACCTGCAGTCGTCGAATCCTTTCGATCACACCCGTCTCCTAGGTGGGTGTGGGTCAATCTGCTCCGCTCTCTGTTAGCGGTGGTTCCAGCATGTCTCTCTCTACATCGCGAATTTCTTTGCCAAAGTCACCCGAGGAGGTTTCAAGTTGACCCGACTTCATTGTGCCTTGGCACATGTCTTTTATCGGGTTCTGTCTCCTCCGTAAAGGTTTTTCGAGACACGCAGTAGAGTTGCTTTTCTTCTTCAAGGAGGCACTCACTCCACTGGTTTAGCCTCTGTGGCTAAGTGGAAGGTTCTTCTGTCGATGGTGTGCGATCACTCTGTTGCTTCTGTCACTTCTTCGATCACAACGCTTGCGGAGTTTCTGGTTTATGTTTGTTTCTGGGGGGTCTCCAGCAATGGGTACAAGTCCATGCTTCGGAGACCTTTTTCATATGTGGTACTGCATTGTTTCGACACTCATCCTTGCCTCTCCAAGCTTGTTCAGCTCTTTTCCTTGAAAAGGCCTAGGACTTTGCAGTTTACTCCAAGATGGTTGCTTTCTTGGGCGCTGCTCTGCGGTGGGGGGCGTTCGCGCCTTTATCTTGGATGACTATGCGTTTTCACACATGCCAGATCTCTCCTGCATCCATTTCTCGACGGATTTGTCTTGCTATTCGTGCAGCTTCCGCTCGTCTAGCTACTGGTGATTGTATTACCAATTGTTTTTTCTGCCACGAGGTGCATGCATTGTCTTCCTCTTTCAATAACTCTGTCATGTTGTCGGATGACGGATGTTATACTGGCAGCCCACTGGAGAAATGCTACATTCTCCTTTTCTCTGCGACAGTTGCAGGAGCCGTTAGAGGACCTTGGTCCTTGGGGCCCTCTTTCTTCAGCTCAGGCTGTTGTCTATCCCAGCCTTTCAGCTTTTTTCAGGGTCAGTTCCAGCTCTGTGCTGTTACTGCCCTTTCTGTCTGTGTGTCGCACTTCACCATACGCCTCATCTTTCATTGTCTTTTCTAATGTTTGTGATGCTATGGTTTGGTAGGCCTTGGGATCTCTTCCTCTGTCCACGGTTCCAGTGCTATTGAGTTATGTGTGGGATGGTTATGTGATTCCTTCCATCCTTTTGTCTTTTCAGCCTGTAGTAAACAATTGAGGTAGGTTGATAAGAAATATAAATTTTATAGTAAATTTCCTTTCTTATTATACCTTCCGAAATTGTTTACATGGAGGCCCTCCCGTCTTCTTATTCGGGTAAGAATCCTTCCTCCCCGCTGATCACATAACTCCTGTGTTGTTCGGAATCAAAAGAATGACGAATTGAAGTGGATTTGTACTATGGAAGAACGTCCCATACTGGGTGTGCGCCGATGGCACTCGACCCAGTTTTGGCTTATTTTTTCGTGTGTTTTTACTCCACTTTTCTTTCCCAAATCTTGGGAAAGATTAAAATAGAGAGTATTTTATCCGAGAAATTTACTATAAAATTTATATTTCCGTTACAGAAGCCGAAACCGGACAAAAATTTATCGGATGTCTATGAGACTGTTACATCATCCAATAATAAGTTAACGTTACATCATAAACTAGAGGCTCAAGAGAGCCTAAAACGCCCACCTGGACCAAGTTGTCCTAAACTGTAAGGGTTATGGATATGGAGAAAATGTAATCTGAATGAACCATTTCACAGATTCGCTAGCAATTTTTTTGTCCAGTTGTTTCAACTGCTCAGAAGAAAGCTTCATACCAAATGCAGAATCTCTATTCTGTGCAGTTTGGGAAATATTGGACATTTCATTTTTTTTCTATTTTTAGCACCAGATGTTCCCACGGGAACCGCGAAAAAGTTTGGGGCCATGAATGAAGTACTTAGGGGCAACTAATGCCACATATAAAATTTGGTTCAAATCGCTCCATTGGTTCTTGAAATAGAAATTTTCAGGGGAGCTCAAAAGTGAGCCCATCCCCTGGAGAGCCCAAATATGGACCTATCAACTTTCTTTGAACAACTTTTAATCTTGAACACCAGAGGAAGTTTCATACCAAATATCAAAGCATTCCCGCTTGTGGTTCATGAGAAGAGGATTTTTAATGAATTTCACGATATATGGGCATGAGCCCAAACCCCAAAAGGGCAGAGACCCGATTTGAACAAACCAAAAACAAAATACCCCCAAGATGATGTGGCCCATATATGTTTCAATTTGGGCCATTGGTTTGTGAGGAGAAGATATTTTTAAAAAGGTTAACATGTAATCTTTTTCCCATTGACTTCAGTGTTAAAAAATGCTGAGTCATGATATTTTCATAGCACCAAAAACATATGACCATATGACAGATTCGCCAGCAATTTTTTTTGTCCAATTGTTCCATCTGCTCAGAAGAAAGCTTCATACCAAATACAAAATCTCTAGTCTGTGCAGTTTGGGAAATATTGGACTTTTCATCTTTGTTCTATTTTTAGCTCCAGGGGTTCCCATGGGGAACCATGAAAAATTTTGGGGACATGAATGAAGTACTTCGGGTCAACTAATGCCACATATAAAATTTGGTTTAAATCGCTCCATTGGTTCTTGAAATATTGGACATTTCATTTTTTTTCTATTTTTAGCACCAGATGTTCCCACGGGAACCGCGAAAAAGTTTGGGGCCATGAATGAAGTACTTAGGGGCAACTAATGCCACATATAAAATTTGGTTCAAATCGCTCCATTGGTTTTTGAAATAGAAATTTTCAGGGGAGCTCAAAAGTGAGCCCACCCCCTAGAGAGCCCATATATGGACCTATCAACTTTCTTTGAACAACTTTTAATCTTGAACACCAGAGGAAGTTTCATACCAAATATCAAAGCATTCCCACAGGTGGTTCATGAGAAGAAGATTTTTAAAGAATTGCATCATATTTGGGCAGAAGACCACGCCCAAAAAGGGCGGAGACCCCATTTGAACAAAACTAAAACAGAATACCCCCAAGATGATGTAGCCCATATATGTTTCAATTTGGGTCATTGGTTTGTGAGGAGAAGATTGTTTTGTAAAAGCTAACATACAATGAACAACGGACGATGGACAACAGACGAAGGACGCCAAGTAATGTCAATAGCTCACACTGACTTTCAGTCAGGTGAGCTAAAAATTAAAGTCTCCAATTGAACGCAACACAGTAAACTATAAAAACTACTGTCATGTATTTAAGAAAGTTAAGAAAGAAAATTTAAAGTATTGTACTTTGAGAATATTTTACTGGAAAATAAAAACAACATTCGCAGAACATGGCAAATTATAAATGAAACTATCAACGAATCCCCACCGGACAAGAAATTTCCTTCATTCTTCACTCAAAATTGTAAAAAAATAAACGGACTGGCCAAAAATGCTTTGGAATTTAACAATTTCTTTGCTAATATCAGAAACTTAACATGCAAACACTTACACAAGACAGACAAATCCAAATAATTTTTTTCTTACACCCACCACTCCTTTTGAAGTAATTAAAACAGTTAATTTAATGAAAACTAAAAGCAGTAAGGGCTGTGATGACATTACATCACGTCTTCTTAAGCAAACCATCAACATAGTAGTCTTGCCCTTAATGTTTATAATTAACAAGTCAATTACCCAAGGTTTTGGTCCTGACAGAATGAAGATGGCTAAAGTTGTTCCAATATTCAAAACTGGAGATGCACATAGTTGTTTTACTAATTACAGACCAGTTAGCATATTGCCAACCTTCTTGAAAGTCCTTGAAAAACTGATGTCAAGTAAACTTACAAGCTTCCTCAGTAATTTCGATATCTCTTGTACAGCCACCAATATGGATTTCGAAAAAATCATAATACCATACATTCCATAATGCAACTTCCAAATAATATTGCTATGAATAATTTTGAACAAAATAAAGATGATACAATGGCAATATTCCTGGATTTGTGAACAGCATTCAACACCATAAACCATAAAATTCTCCAAATAAAATTAGAATACTATGACATTAGAGGAATCTGCAATGATTGGTTCAAAAGCTGCCTAACTGGCAGCACACAATATGTCCAATACAGTGACCACAAATCGCTTTTAGTTCATCTCATATGCGGAGTCCCTCAAGAGTCAGTCCTCTGTTCTATTCTATTTCTTATTTACATAAGCTATATTGAACATTCAACCTCATTAAATCTTTTATCATTTGCTGATGACACAACTACGCACTCAGTTGCAGCAGGCACCAATTTTAACACCCAACTCCAAAATATATTTGAATGGTGTTGTGCAAACTGCTTAGTGATAAATACAAAAAACCCCAAATATATGGTGCTTTACCCAAGCTCTAACAAACAGAATCCAATGTATCAACAAATTATTATAAACCAGCAATTAGACGATAGGCTCAGGTATGGCGACAAAGTACAATACTTAAATTTTTAGGAGTTTTTATTGATGATTTCTTGAACTACAAGACCCAAATATCACAAATATGTCAAAAAATAGCATGTGCAAATTTGATTCTGAGTAGAGTGAAAAAATATCTACCTCATAAAGCACTAAAACGTCTTTATGACACGCTAATTCAAAGTCATCTGGTATATGGAATCCATTTTTGGTGTAATTCACGATCCTGTAACTAGATATTCAAGATGCAGAAATGTGCCGTTGCCCATGAGAATAATAAATAATTTTTAAAAAATTCTGTGCCCATACAGATTGTTCATATTGGATGGAATACTCAAAGTGAATGATTTATTTAAATTACATATCTCACTTTTTATGTTTGTTTGGATAAATAACCTGTTACCATCATCATTTAAAAATACCTTTACAGAAAGGGATCCACAAACTGGTGTGAACACAACTCAGTCAAAGCTACTATATGTGCCTAGAACAAGGAATAAGACACTGGACGGTCTCCCAAAATAGTTATTTCCCAGAATTTAGAATGAACTGAATCAAGAAATGTGAAAAAAAGGCAATAGAAACACCTTTAAGAAAGAAGTAACATCAAAGACTTTAAGTGACTTCCCTGCAGAAGTCCATTGTAACAATCTGTATGATGACGGATAAGGCGCTTTAACGCTACAGTTAGTACCCTTCTCCCCTCAAAGGCTGATATTTTACATATCTCCTTTTTACCTTCCTTCCAAATAACTTCCTTCCAAATAACAAAGTAAAGTAACACACTTCCTGTGTCTGCAACATTCAGTCATAAGATGTAATTCACTATTAAATGTCAACTCGTTTTTTTGTAAATTGTCTGGTAACCTCATCTATCCTATTGCCTTGCCTTGGCACGAAATCTGATGTATCCATTGTATCATTTAAGATTAGTTTTTCGTACACATAAGAAATTATCTGCCAATCTTAATTGTCATCAAAAACTTTGTCATCAGACCTTGCAGGAATACCATAGGAAGACCAATCCGAAAAGTTAAAAGATGTGCCTAACCAAAGTAAGTGAGCATATATATGAGGATTGTTGACCACCAAAAGGAGCTTCAAAACATAATATATTCTTCTTTTTACTCAAGATAGGAACAAGGAATGTCAGTCTTTCTCCAAAATGAAAAACTCTCCGGGGGACAACACATAGACAGCCAATCTGGCTATGTCATCTCCCAACAGTATACCTTCCAGATTAAATCCCTGTACTAACCACATTGCAATACCGAACCTTCATAAATTAAAAAAGGGATAAACAATTGTACATATAATTCTGTTTGTATTGTATTATACTGGATGTATAATGTGAAATACATATCAATCTTTCTACTTAGGCTTGCCATGGGAGCTTGAATTCTTAGTACAGTGTGAAGAATATTCTTTAATGAAAGTGTCTGTGACACTGTAGCTTAACTTGACTGTGTGTGTAATGTTTGATGAAAAGGATAATGTTCAATGTTTATGAAAGGATTATGAAATAAGACAAGAATTGTGATCATTGAGAATATGTTAATTCCTGTTCCCTACATGCTATGTTTTCAATAAGAATAATTTAAGTTTTAACATATTCTAAGTTTTAACATAGTGCAGTATAAAAAGACTGTACAAAAGAATTGAGGCCTGGGGTAATGTGACCCTCACAGTTAATGTCTCAGCCAGATTACCAAGTTACAGTAAAATTATTCCAAATCGAGTCATCCTACCAAGATGCAATGAAATCCCTTCATAAATATAACTGGTAGACTTTGCAAAGGAATCTAGGTCACTGCTAGGTCCGGCAGTCGTGGTTGACCAAACGTGACCAAAATAGACAGCTTTATCTAGATATCAAACCAAGTTATCCTACCAAGTTACAATGAAATCCCTTCATAAAAACTACCTGTAGACAGTGCTAAAGGAATCTTGGTCCTGTGATCAGGCGGCGGTAATGGCTGACTGATAGTCACCCAAAATAGGACAGTCTCATCTAGACATACTGAGTTATCCCTTCAAGTTGCATTGAAATCGCTTCATAAATATGAACGGAAGACTGCTAAACAAATCTAGGTCACATGCCTGTGCAGCCATCATGGTTGTCTGATCATGGCCAAAATAAGACGTTCTCATCTAGACATTATATGGAGTCATCCTACCAATTTGCAATGAAATTCCTTCATAAATGCAAGCTGTAGACTGTGCTAAAGGAATCTAGGTAATGTGGCCCTATGGCTGTCACAGTTGACTGAACGCGACCAAAATTGGACATTCCCATCTACATTATATAGAGTCATCCTACCAAGCTACAATGAAAGCCCTTCATAAATACAACCTAAAGACTGTGCTAAAGGTTTTCAGGTTTCAGGCTCGTGTAGCTGTCATGGTTGACTGATCGTGATCAAAAGGGAACGTTCTCGTCTAGACATGACCTCGAACCTGCATATGAAATTTTGTGATGATCGGACAAGAACTACGGGGTGTAGCCTGTGCTAAAGAAAATGTGAACAGACTCCCAGACTTTTGCACGCATGATGGCAATAGCTTATCTTAACTTTGTCAAGTTAAACTAAAAATCCTATTCTTCTGATCCATCAGTCAGAATCGTTTGATATTTTGTTTGCAGGGTCAAATTCCAGGTGATTCAAATAAAGTCCCTGGGTTCATATTTTGGCTCCCTAAGGCAACTTAAATTTTAACTTGGTGCAATATGGGAAAATTCCTGTAATAATCTTCAGATCCATCATTCAGAATCTTTTGATATTTGATATGCAGCAACCATAGGAGGTTCAGATTACAGTTTTTTCAAAACTGTGGGATCCCAAATTTTAACATAGGGCAATAAAAAGACTATTCTAAGTTTTAACATAGTGCAGTATAAAAAGACTGTTCTTTAAAAAATCGTCTTTGTCACAGCAGCGAGTCAAATTCTGACAGAGGTGATTGTGGGAAATTTTAGTTAGATGTGAATGTGAGTGTTTAAGTTAACAATTCGCTCAAATGGGGACCTCCAGGCCACTTGAGGCATCAGGAGTGGGGTGGGGGGGGGGGGGGGGGGTCATCCATTGGGCAAAATTATGTTTTTAGCTCAACTTGACAAAGTCAAGCTGAGCTATTGCCATCACTTCTCGTCCGTCGGCGTACGTACATACATACGTACGTATGTACTTACGTACGTTAGTACGTACGTCCACAATATCCTTTGGCACACCTCACAGGTCGCATTTATGATCAGATTACTTTGAAACTTGTTATGCTTGTTTGGGGTGACCTCTAGATGGGAGCTATCGATTTTCTTCAATTTCCGTGAAAAAATGTTGCCGCGGCCAACGTTCTTAGAACTTAGTTTAGTCAAACCACAATATTTCCCTTTGGCACACCCTACAGGGTACATTTACGATCAGATTGCTTTAAAACCTGGTATGCTTGTTTGGGGAGACCTCTAGATGAGAGCTATCGATTTTCTTCAATTTCTGTCAAAAAATGTTGCCGCGGCCAACGTTCTTAGAACTTAGTTTAGTCAAACCACAATATTTCCCTTTGGCACACCCTACAGGGCACATTTATGATTTGATTGCTTTGAAACCTGGTATGCTTATTTAGGGTGACCTCTAGATGGGAGCTATCGATTTTCTTCAATTTGCGGCAAAAAATGTTGGCACGGCCAACGTTCGTAGAACTTAGTTCAGTCAGACCTCAATATTTCCCTTTGGCACACCCTACAGGACCCATTTATGATCAGATTGCTTTGAAACCTGGTATGCTTGTTTGGGGAGACCTCTAGATGGGAGCTATCGGTTTTCTTCAATTTCTGTCAAAAAATGTTGCCGCAGCCAACGTTCTTAGAACTTAGTTTAGTCAGAAGACTCAATATTTCCCTTTGGCACACCCTACAGGGTACATTTATGATCGGATTGCTTTGAAACCTGGCATGCTTGTTTGGGGTGACATCTAGATGGGAGCTATCGATTTTCTTCAATTTCTGTCAAAAAATGTTGCCACGGCCAACGTTTTTAGAACTCAGTTTAGTCAGACCACAATATTTCCCTTTGGCACACCCTAAAGGGCACATTTATGACTTGATTGCTTTGAAACCTGGTATGCTTATTTGGGGAGACCTCTAGATGGAAGCTATCGATTTTCTTCAATTTCCATCAAAAAATGTTGCCGCGGCCAATGTTCTTAGAACTTGGTTTAGTCAGAAGACTTGATATTTCCCTTTGGCACACCCTACAGGGCACATTTATGATCGGATTGCTTTGAAACCTTTCATGCTTGTTTGGGGTGACCTCTAGATGGGAGCTATCGATTTTCTTCAATTTCCATCAAAAAATGTTGCCGCAGCCAACATTCTTAGAACTTAGTTTAGTCAGACCACAATATTTCCCTTTGGCTCACCCTACAGGGCACATTTATGATTAGATTGCTTTGAAACCTGGTATGCTTATTTAGGGTGACCTCTAGATGGGAGCTATCGATTTTCTTCCATTTCCGTCAAAAAATGTTGCCATGGCCAACGTTCTTAGAATTTAGTCTAGTCAGACCACAATATTTCCCTTTTGTACACCCTACAGGGCACATTTATGATCGGATTGCTTTGAAATCTGGCATGCTTGTTTGGGGAGGCCTCTAGATGGGAGCTATCGATTTTCTCCGGTTTCTGTCAAAAAATGTTGCCACTGGCAAAAGAACTGACATTGGTCCCAATGATCTTCAATTTTGCCATCTCATTTATAACTTACCAAGTTCAAGTTTATCAAGTTGAGCTACAGTGTCATTGACACTTTCATTTTTTTGCTTCAGTGAAATATTTGGAGGGTTTCAAGTGGTTTATGACAAAAGTGAACTTTCACTGTGTTGGGGATGGGGGTGGGGATGGGGGTGATGAGGGGAGACAGTGGGAGGGAGTGCACTGGGAGATTTTTTAGCTCAACTTGACAAAGTCAAGCTGAGCTATTGCCATCACTTCTCGTCTGTTGGCATACGTACGTACGTACAGAATTTCCTTTGGCACACCTCACAGGTCGCATTTATGATCAGATCGCTTTGAAACTTGGAATGCTTCTTTGGGGTGAAGTCTAGACAGGAGTTATCGATTTCCTTCTATTTCCGTAAAAAAATATTGCTGCGGGCAACGTTCTTAGGACTTAGTTTAGTCAGGCCTCAATATTTCCCTTTGGCACACCCTACAGGGCACATTTATGATCAAATTGTTTTGAAACCTGGCATGCTTGTTTAGGGTGACCTCTAGATGGGAGCTATTGATTTTCTTCCATTTCCGTCGAAAAATGTTGCCGCTGACAATGACCTTTGAACTTAGTTTAGTCAAGCATCAACATATTTCTTTGGCATGCCGTACAGGGCACATTTATGATCAGAATGGTTTGAAACGTGGTATGTTTGTTTGGGGTTACCCCTAGATGGGAGCTATTGATTTTCTTCAGTTTCTGTCCAAAAAATGGTGCCGCTGGCAATGACTTTCAATGAACTTCATGCAGCTATGCATCAACATTTCCCTTTGGGGCAGCCTGCAGTGAACATTTTTGACCAGATCACTTTGAAACTTGGTGTGCTTGTTTGGGGTGATCTCTAGATGGGAGCTATCACTTTTCTTCCATGTCTGTCAAAAAATAGTTGCCATTGGCAATGACCTCTGATTAACTTGGTAAAAACTTGGTGCAGTTAAGCATCAGTATTACCCTTTGACACAGGGCACATTTATGATTGGATCACTTGCAAACTTGGTGTGCTTGTGTGGGGTGACATCTATATGGGAGCTGTTGATTTTCTTCCATTTCTATCAAAAAATGTTGCTGCTGACCTTTGAACTTAGTTTAGTCAGACCTCAATATTTCCCTTTGACACACCCTTCAGGGCACATTTATGATTGGATCACTTTGAAACTTGGTATGTGCTTTTGGGGTGACCTCTAGATGTGAGCTATTGCTTTTTTTCATTTCCATAAAAAATTATTGTAGTTATCACCAGCCTTTGAACTTACTGTATATGTGCAGCAACTTATCCCTTTTGCACTCTCTGCAGGGTATATTTATGAATTTTCATAAAAAAAAAAAACATTGCCACAAGCAATGACCTTCAAACTTGCATTTGTGCAATAACATCTTCCTTTGGCATGCGTCAGAGGGAACATTCATTATCAGGTTGTTTTGAAAGTTTGTATGCTTATGCAGGGTGACAAAGATAGGAGCTATTGATTTTCTTTTCATTTCCAACAGGCCAAAAAAAAAAAATACCTGTGTTTAGGGTAACCCGACCGACCCTAAAAATTAGCCCCGACCCTAAACATTTTATTGTGTTCAAATTCCGTCGACTCAAAAATTAATTCTCATTTACTTCATTGTAACCCTAATCCGTTTGTCTTTCATGACATCATAAATGCATGTGTTTTTCCAAAGCCTAACCACTTTCCATTCGACTTTGGCAGTGATGGCATCAAGCTTGATTGTGATCAAAGTTGTACATGAAACATGTACACATGGGTAAGGGGGGATGGGGGACACACATCAGACACAATATTATAAATGTCCGTGAAAATGTTTATGTGCTTGCTTCGTTTATGTTGCGCATTCTCCCAAGCCTATGGAATTTGAGGTTCCTGGAATTCATGGTATTTAACGAAGAACTCCAAAGTAAAGCTTATTTGCATATATTATTTGTCTTACATGTAAACTGATACACATTTCGCAGATATTAAATTTTTCCAAGAGTATTGATGCCAGTGTTCTGAATTGTCGCATTGTTTTCTTTCTTTGTGGTATTTTTTGATAGACTCGGGCAAATATATTCTTCTTGGCAATCAGTGAAAAAGACAACATGCCCGTTTGCTGTTTATTGTTTATTCAGACAAGTGTCATTTTTAATGTGGCACTGAATAAAAAAAATTTCAGTCATTGGCAAAATTCATCAAGCCTCATCGAATCTACCGATTTTGATAAGACGGTAAGAAACGTGTCTACTTATATCACAGAAGCAACCCAAAGGTTTACCCCCTCTAAACTTGTTACAATAAGACCTAATGATAAACCCCGGATGAATAACCATATACGCAGATTAATGAGAAAGCGTAATAAAATTCATAAAGTGGCCAAATTCAGTGATCGCCCCCAGGACTGGGAAAGTTTTCGTCCAATCAGAAATGAAACGATTAATTCCATCAGAGCGGCTAAAAGGGAATATGATATCAAACTTGAAAATTATGTGTCTACCAACAGCTCTGCCTCTAAACATTGGTGGAAGATTGTTAAAAACTTCTCGAAGCAGCAATGTAATTCTGACGTTCTCTTTCCTCCGCTGTTTGAGGGCGATTCTGTTGTTGATGATCCACATGAAATAGCCAGTATCTCAAATAATCATTTTGTAAGTCAGAGCAGTACAGTCAAAGATATCCTATTACCCATTATCCCTGTTAATGATCTTTCTATTGGGCAGTTAGAAATTAAGGAGGAAAATGTTAAATCTATACTAAATAAATTAGATATTAATAAGGCTACTGGTCCTGACCTAATAAATAACACCATTTTGAGAAAATGTTCTTCAAAACTAGCATATCCACTAACTCGTATTTTTAACTTGTCTTTGACATTAGGGCATTTTCCAACTGATTGGAAACATGCCCACGTGCAACCTATTCATAAAAAGGAATCCGTTAATAATAAAAAGAACTACAGACCCGTATCTTTGACTAGTAGCGTCAGCAAAGTCTTTGAAAAGGCCGTATTCAACCATGTTTACTCGTTCCTCAAAAATAATAATTTGTTAACAGACCTACAATCAGGTTTTATTCCCGGGGACTCAACAATATATCAGTTATTACTAACTGATAATTACATAAACACTTCCTTAGAAAATAGCAAAGATGTTAGGATTGTTTTCTGTGATATAAGTAAAGCATTTGACAGAGTGTGGCATAAAGGGTTACTACATAAATTACATGCTATTGGTATAAGGGGCGCTTTGTTGTCATGGTTCAAAAATTATCTTGAAAACAGGACTCTTGTTAATGGACAAAAGTCTGATATTAAACATATTCCCGCTGGGGTGCCACAGGGCTCTGTATTAGGGCCCTTGCTTTTTAATATATATATAAATGATATTGTTAATAATATTACATCTAATATCCGTCTCTACGCTGATGATACCTCGTTATACCTAACAGTTGATAACCCGGCACTTGCATCTATTGTTTTGAATCAGGACTTGAACAAAATAAGCTTATGGTCAAAAACATGGCAAGTTCTGTTCAGTCCCGAGAAAACATTATCAATGTGTATTAGTCGCAGACACACCCCACAGGTATATCCCACTTTATTTCTTTTAGATACCCCAATAACAGAAACAGATATGCATAAACACTTGGGATTAATTTTCCACAAATCGGGCACCTGGGACACTCACGTCGATAGCATTTTGTCTAGAGTTAAGCCAATGATAAATTGCTTTCGCAGTTTAAAGTACCGCATTTCTAGGTCTGCGTTAGTGACTCTATACAAATCCTTCATATTACCATTATTTGATTATGCTGATGTTATCTGGGATAACTGTTCAGCAGGTAAACTGGACCAACTTGAGGCCCTGCAACTAGATGCTATACGCACTATTTGCGGGGCTACAAGAGGTACTAGTCATTGTCTTTTATACGAAGAAACTGGTTTCATAACGTTGAGAGAGCGCAGAAGTCGTCACAAATTAACAAGACTTTATAAAATGAAAACGGACATTGCCCCAAGATACTTATCGTCATTACTGCCAGAGCAGGTCTCCAGTCTTACCACATATCCATTAAGGTCTTCCGAGTCGCTTAGAGAAATACGTTGCCGCACAGTAAGTTATTATCATTCTTTCCTGCCATCAACTGTACGAGCATGGAACGCTCTTGATCCCTCGATCCGTAATAGTTTAACTCTGCCTTCGTTCAAGAAGAAATTAGCGAATGGGGACATTTGCGTTCCATCATACTATCGATCTGGCAGCCGAGAAAATCAGATTTGGTTGTGTAAACTACAGCTGGGTTGTAGTGACTTGAGGGCTCATAAATTCGAAAGATTTCTCATAGATAACCCCAGTTGTGATTGCGGATGCATTTATGAGTCCCCAGAGCACTACTTCCAACAATGTCCACAAAAAACCAACCATAGGAACGTATTAATTCACAGTCTACGTACGTATGTCCGATCTGTTGTTCGGTAATGAGCACTTGTCTCGGGAGGATAATGACACCATTGTACGTTTTGTCCAACCATGATTCCAATTACACACTCACACACACGTGTGCGCACGTGCATGCACGTGCATATGTATATGTATGTGTATGTATGTGTGTGTATGGGTGTGCATATATATATATATATATATATATATATATATATATATATATATATATATATATATATATATATATATATATATATATATATGCGAATATATAAATGTATGTATATATGTATGTATGTAATATGTATGTATATGTATGTGTGTGTGTTGATGTGCATGGGTGTGTGTGTGTGTGGGTGTTTCTGTGTATAGATAGCAGGGCGCAATTATTCCACCTAAAAGAAAAGATAGGTAACAATTACTACAAAACTTCTTGGCTTCGTGTATCTTGTTTAAGGGTTACTACTATCTCCTGTTACATTTCCATTACAATATATTGTTGTTAATATTACAACATGACTGTTGAGATATCTCCATCTTGCACTTGCACCATTGTTTTTCTCTTTTAAAATGCTGTAATGATAATTATTGTAGGGTGAGGCTGCTTATAGGCTTAGCCTGTTAGCTGAATCCATTTCACTTTAAAGAAATAAAATACTGATTAAAAAAAATTCATCAACTGTTAAATATGCAAATCAGGTATACGTTTCATCCAATCCATGTTGACACTTCTTGAGGGAGGTCACGCCTATTCAATTTTCATTGGTCTTTCACAGACACAACCTTTTGCACGCATTCAGCCGGTGTACTGTTAGCACGTGTCTCGCGGTGTCGGACGCTGCAAGGCTTCCAAAATATTTTTTTCTCGACATAAAATCATACTGGCCTCGGTTAAAGAGACATACAGTATTAACTCAACCAGCCTTTTTATCATCTTGTTAAGTCATCCATTTTATATATAAATGCTGTATGTACTGTACCTGAGAGTTGTTTGGGTGAAAAGGAAATGGAGGTGGAGAATGGGGGAGGGGTGGCGAGGTGGGAGGGGTATCTATTTTTTACAGTACATGAGGAGATTATTGAGGTTGAGATGGGGGGGAGGGGAGAGAATGAATGGTTGTTATTAGTGAGATATTTGATATGTCAGATTGTGCAGGGGTCGGGTGTGTGTTCAAGGAGGGTGGGGGCGAGGAGGTCAGCATATATTTATTTTTTTATGGTACATGAGAATTGTATGAATGAGGAGGAAATGTAGTTTCAAGGGGAGAAGTATAAAATGATTGTTGCTAGTGAAACGTTTGAGATGTCAGATTGTGGAGAGGGGGCATTGGTCTGTGTGCTTGGGGGAGGGGTAATCATACAAGAACATTCAATGTAATATATTGAATTGGGAGGTTTAATAGAGGATAGGTGGATATCCCAATTCCCCAGTACCAAACTGTGTATATATATATATACACCCTGTACTTTCAGACAATAGACTGGTACAATACCAGCAGAAATAAGTTGTAGGATAACCACTAAACCTCTAGAAAATTTCTCTATCATTTTTCCTTTGTTGATGAGATAATTCCAACTCTTGACATTATTTCTGGGGAAGCTCTCATGGAGAGCTTCCCAAAAAATGATGCCAAGGATTGGATTTCCAACACAAACAAAACATGCAAGAGGAATTTCCTAGTGGTTAATATCCTTCAACCTATTCTAGCTGATATTATAAGTAAATTGTTTATACACAAAGAAATGAGAATTCCCTTATACTCCAGGGGATTTGAGTCAGTTTGATGGAATCTTATCTATTGTAAGCTTGTGTAGAACACATTCTCCAAAAATAAAAAAAAAAATAATAAAATAAAAAAAAAATCCTTACCTACCGACCCTAAATTTTTTCACCATGTTACCCAAAACACAGGTATTTTTAGTCCCCTACCGGCATCGCCGGAGGGGATTATAGGTTTGCACTCTGTCCATCCATCAGTCTGTCCATCTGTCAGTCTGCCAGTCACACTTTAGTTTTGCGGAGTTTTTTTTGGAAATGCTTCAACGGAATGATTTCATTTTTGGTAAACTACTATAGAACGATGACTTACAGATAAGTTTGAGTTTCATGCTGATTGCATTATTCTTGTGTGAGTTACGGCCCTTGGAAATATGGGAAAAAGCACCAAAATATCAGTTTTCCAGAGTTTTTTTGGAAATGCTTCAACGGAATGATTTCATTTTTGGTAAACTACTATAGAACGATGACTTACAGATCAAGTTTGAGTTTCATGCTGATTGCATTATTCTTGTGTGAGTTATGGCCCTTGTAAATGTGGAAAAGCACCAAAATATCAGTTTTCCGGAGTTTTTTTTGGAAACGCTTCAACAGAATGATTTCATGTTTGGTAAACTACTATAGAACGATGACTTACAGATCAAGTTTGAGTTTCATGCTGATTGCATTATTCTTGTTTGAGTTACGGCCCTTGGAAATATGGAAAAGCACCAAAATATCAGTTTTCTGGAGTTTTTTTGGAAACGCTTCAACAGAATGATTTCATTTTTGATAAACTACAATAGAACGATGACTTACAGATCAAGTTTGAGTTTCATGCTGATTGCATTATTCTTGTGTGAGTTATGGCCCTTGGAAATATGGAAAAGCGCCAAAATTTCAGTTTTCCGGACTTTTTTTGAAAACGCTTCATCGGAATGCTTTCATTTTTGGTAACCTACTATAGAAGGATGACTTACAGATCAAGCTTGAGTTTCATGCTGATTGCCTTATTCTTGTGTGAGTTATTGCCCTTGGAAATATGAAAAAGCGCCAAAATATCAGTTTTCCAGACTTTTTCTGGAAACGCTTCAATGGAATGATTTCATTTTTGGTAACTTACTATAGAACGATGACTTACAGATCAAGTTTCATTGACACTCTGTCCATCCATCCGTCAGTCTGTCAGTCAGTCTGTCGGTTATACTTTAGTTTTCTGGATTTTTTTTGAAACACTTCAACGGAATGATTTCATTTTTGGTAACCTACCATAGAACGATGACTTGCAGATCAAGTTTCATTTACACTCTGTCCATCCGTCTGTCGTCAGTCAGTCTCTCAGTCATACTTTAGTTTTCCGGACTTTTTTTTGGAAATGCTTCAACCGAATGATTTCATTCTTGGTAACCTACTATAGAACGCTGACTTACAGATCAAGTTTGAATTTCATGCTGATTGCATTATTCTTGTGTGAGTTATGGCCCTTGGAAATATGGAAAAGCGCCAAAATATCAGTTTTCTGGACTTTTTTGGGAAATGCTTCAACGGAATTCATGCTGATCACATCTAGGTTATAACATTTGTATAATTATTAATGCTCATTAGTCTGGTAGGGGACATTGTATTGCTTCAGCGATACGAGCGCTCTTGTTTTTTTTACCTCAAAAACTGTTGCTGTTAGCAACAATCTTATTTATTGCATTTGTGCATCAACATTCTTCTTTGACATGGCCTACAGGCCACATTTATCATAGGATTGTTTTTGAACTTGGTGTGCTCATTAGGCAAGACCTTTAGATAAGAGCTATTGATTAGCATTCATTTATGTGAAAAAAGTTGCCATTTTCAATAACCTTTGAACTTACTGCATTTGTGTACCAACATTCTTCCTTTAGCCAGTCTTACAGTTTATATTTAAAAATGCATGGAGTACTCTGACGTGCACACACAATGGTGTTATGTTGAAATTTCACCAAATAACATTGGTACCAATGATCTTCAGTTTTTCCATTTCACTTATAACTTACCAAGTTCAAGTTTGTCAAGTTGAGCTATAGTGTCATTGACACTTTCATTTCTTTTTGCAGCATCAAAATGTGTTTTAAAGGTGTTTGCATGTTGGGGGGGAGGGGGTGGGGTAGTGGGAGGGAGGGAGTGCACTGGGAGATTTTTTTTTCTTTTTGCTTCAGAATGTATTTTAAAGGTGTTTAAAAAATCACCCAACAGACCCTATCTAAAATAGATTAACTATATTAACATGCAGATGCTGAATAGGACCTAATCCTTCCTTTATTTTATCAGGTGAGCAATTAATTCTTGTTTTTAGATAGCAGCTGAGTTTAACCCTTTACCTAACATAAAAAGCAGACGACACTTGCAAAAAAATTCTTGAATAATTATTTTTTTCATTTTTTGTCTCCAAAACATAGGTTATGACCCCTCATTGGAACGAGCTTGACGAGCTCGTTCCAATGAGGGGTCATAACCTATGTTTTGGAGACAAAAAATGAAAAAAATCATGAAAATTAATTGGCGATTTTTTAGAATAGCGCTGGCCGGTTTTGGCCGTTATGTTGGGTAAAGGGTTAAAATATAATTCGGCAGAATTTAATTTAGTGATCTGAGCATCATTTTCTATTGGAAAAGTGTTTTCAAAATCTGAAGAGAATTTATTTTTGTTGTGTCAACTAAGATTTATTCTTGTGAAAAAACCAGGAACCAACTGGATTATATTTTTATACTAATAACCAATGGCCCAGACGTAGCTGGTGGAAACTCGATATAATGCAGGGCCAAACACAAATTTTGAACCCCCCAATCCCCCATATTTGCATACAAAACTGAAAAATTTAAGACTTATCCTCCATACTTTGTTAACTGCGTATGCGCAGTAACCAGGAAGGTACCGAAATTGGCGCAAAGCTGCATTCTTTGTTTGGCCCTAAGTCAGTAAACAATGATCTGACACCTGTGCTTAAAATCTCCTTTTTGAGGATGCCAGACACAAATCAATGAAAGAATTGGTGGATTCAAGGCTATAAATGGATTATGGAAGTGAACGAAGGTGGTTTGAGATGTTCAGGGCTGTAACTTTACAATAATTATAAAAATTAGTTCATGTTTCCCATTTTCGGGACATGCGCCGGACGTCATCATTCTTGCTAATGATTTACTTCCTGTTTGTTAAGTGTTCCTTCCCCATCCTTCCATGAACCCTCCAGTTAAACTCCTAAGCTTTTTGGCTGTTTTCATTGAAATTTTTTATTAA
The DNA here is from genome assembly GCA_031216915.1 of Pictodentalium vernedei. Taxonomy (NCBI): domain Eukaryota; kingdom Metazoa; phylum Mollusca; class Scaphopoda; order Dentaliida; family Dentaliidae; genus Pictodentalium; species Pictodentalium vernedei. The sequence continues at coordinate 416,005,292 of CM062295.1, forward strand.
ATTTCTTGGGAGTTAACGTGTGTTACAGAATGTTTATTCTGTTTATCCCCATGGTTACATCCTGACCCTAGGGGTGTTGGGTCATTTGGTCTTGCATCTTCTATCCGATGTATTGTTTTTTCTTCGTATGAAGATCTAGCTTTGTATCGGGTAGCATTTAAATCGGTTACTGACTTTGGGCCTTTTTGTGTGCCTGTTGTCTTGTTTCCGTTTTTAGTTTAATTTGACATAGTCAAGATAAGCTATTGCCATCACGCGTGTGGAAGTCTGTTAGTCTGTGAGTCTGTTAGTCTGTGAGTCTGTTCACATTTTCCTTTAGCATGGGCTACACTCCTCAGTTCTTGTCTGATCGTCACAAAATTTCATATTCAGGTTTGGGGTCATGTCTAGATGAGAACGTCCCCTTTTGGTCGCGATCGGTCAACCGGTATGGCTGCCCGAGCCCAAAACCCGAAAACCATTAGCACAGTCTACAGGTTGTATTTATGAAGGGATTTCATTGTAACCTGGTAGGATGTCTCTGTATAATGCCTAGATGAGAACGTCCCCTTTTGGGCATGATCTATCAACCCTGATGGCTGCCCAAGCCCGAAACCCAAAAACTTTTAGCACAGTCTGCAGGTCATATTTAATATGAAGGGATTTCATTGTAACTTGGTAGGATGACTCCTTATGATGTCTAGATGAGAATTTCCCCATTTGGGCATGATCTGCCAACCGTGACGACTGCCCGAGCCCAAAACCTGAAAACCTTTAGCACAGTCTACAGTTCATATTTATTGAGGAATTTCATTGTAACTAGGTGGGTTGACTTCATACAATGTCTACATGAGAAAGTCCCCTTTTGATCCTGATTGGGCAACTGTGATGGCTACAGGGGCCCGAAGCCCAAAAACCTTTAGCACAGTCTACAGGTCATATTTATGAAGGGATTTCATTGTAACTTGGTAGGATGACTCCAAATAATGTCTAGATGAGAACGTCCCATTTTGATGTGATCATTCAACCTTGATGGGTGCCCGAGCCCAAAGACCTTTAGCATAGTCTTTAGGTCGTATTTATGGAATGATTTCATTGTAACTTGTTAGGTTGACTCCATATAATGCCTAGATGATGGTATCCCCTTTTAGTCGTGATTGGTCAACTGTGATGGCTACAGGTGCCTGAAGCCCGAAAATCTTGAGCACAGTCTGCAGGTCATATTTATGAAGGGATTTCATTGTAACTTAGTAGGATCACTCCAGATGATTCCCAGATGAGAATGTCCCCTTTTGGTTGCGATCATTCAACCATTATGGCTGCCCAAAGTCCGAAGACCTTTACCACAGTCTACAGGTCATATTTATGAAGGGATTTCATTGTAAATTGGTAGGTTGACTTTATATAATGTCTAGATGAGAACAGCCCTTTTTGGACACCATTAGGCAACTGTGACGGCTATAGGGGCCTGAAGCCCGAAAACCTTTAGCACAGTCTACAGGTCATAATTATGAAGGGATTTCATAGTAGCTTGGTAGGATGACTCCAAATAATGTCTAGATGAAACTGTCCTCTTTTGGTCGTGATCATTCAGCCTTGATGGCTGCCCAAGCCCAAAGACCTTTAGCATAGTCTGTAGGTCGTATTTATGGAAGGATTTCATTGTAACTTGTTAGGTTGACTCCATATAATGCCTAGATGATGGCATCCCCTTTTGGTCGTGATTGGTCAACTGTGATGGCTACAGGTGCCCGAAGCCCGAAATTCTTGAGCACAGTCAACAGGTCATATTTATGAAGGGATTCCATCGTAACTTCGTAGGATTACTTCAGATGATGCCCAGATGAGAATGTCCCCTTTTGGTTGCAATCATTCAACCATGATGGCTGCCAGAGCTCAAAGCCCGAAAACCTTTAGCACAGTCTTCAGTTCATATTTATGAAGGGATTTCATTGTAACTTGATAGGATGACTTCATATAATGTCTAGATGAGAACAGCCCTTTTTGGACACCATTAGGCAACTGTGACGGCTACAAGGGCCTGAAGCCCGAAAGCCTTTAGCACAGTCTACAGGTCATATTTCTGAAGGGATTTCATTGTACCTTGGTAGGATGACTCCAAATAATGTCTAGATGAGAACGTTCCCCCTTTTGGTCGCGATCATTCAGCCTTGATGGCTGCCCGAGCCCAAAACCTTTAGCATAGTCTATAGGTCATATTTTTGGAAGGATTTCATTGTAATCTGTTAGTTTGACTCCATATAATGCCTAGATGATGACATCCCCTTTTGGTCATGATTTGTCAACTTTGACAGCTTCAGGGGCCCGAAGCCTGAAAACCTTGAGCACAGTCTACAGATCATATTTATGAAGGGATTTCATTGTAACTTCGTAGGATCACTCCTAATGATGCCCAGATGAGAATGTCCCCTTTTGGTTGCAATCATTCAACCATGATGGCTGCCAAAGCCCCAAAACCTTTAGCACAGTCTACAGGTCATATTTATGAAGGGATTTCATTGTAACTTGGTAGGTTGACTTCATATAATGTCTAGATGAGAACGTCCCCTTTGTGCACAATTGGGAAACTGACGGCTACAGGGGCCCGAAGCCCGAAAACCTTTAGCACAGTCTACAGGCCATATTTATGAAGGGATTTCAATGTAACTTGATAGGATGACTCGTTTTGGAATAATTTCACTGTAACTTGGTAACTTTCGTTGATATACGTTAACTGTGAGGACCACATACATTAACTGTGAGGTCATATTAACCCACCCCTCAGCTCTTTAGTACAGTGTACACCTCATATTATTCTTATCAAAAACATAGCATACAGGGAACAGAAATGAAATATTCCCAATTATCACAATTCTTGTCTTATTGCATAATCCTTTCATAAACATTGAACATTATCCTTTTTATCAAACACAACACACAAGTTAAGCTACAGTGTCATTGACACTTTCATTTTCTATTGACGTTGTTTACATTTCACAACACCCATAACATGTAGTAATTAGTTATTATAATACTTTAGAATTACTCTAGGATACATTGATTATGATTCCAGTAGTGTAGCTCAAAATAAATTGGCGTTTGTCCACACTTAGGCTCTATCGGGATGCCCTTGGGTGCATGATGTTCCCTTTAGGAACTTAGGCATTTTCCAAAGAAAAATTTTGTAATTTTTTTTTGGAAATTTTTTTTTCAAAATTAATTTGTTTACTATTTTCATGTATCTTTATCATGTATTTTTGATGTTGAATTTGTAGGAGTGCTATCACTCTGTTTTGGATTGTAATTAATTATGAAAGCTTACTACTCTGAATGCAAAGAAGTCTTCTGCGGATTTACATGCTTATTGTCTTGCCTGTAGTCGATGCACTCCTTCAGATTCTTGTCTGACTTGTGTACATTGGGATGACAGATGTTGGAGACAAGCGTCACGGTATGTCGTCAGCGAAGTTCCGATGCCGGAGCTGTCACCGCAGGATAATTCAAGTTTTTAGTCGAGTTTCGACAAAGTCAAACTCGACTAATAGTTTGATGAAGTGGCGGGCGGCAGGCGGGCATAAACAATTGGTTTCCGGGCAATAACTTTAGTTCTGTTTGTCACACTTTCACCAAAGTTACACCACCGGTTACTCCATAGGAAAGGAAGATACCTATTGATTTTGGGGTCTGATGCCCCGAGGTCAAGGTCACTGTTACTATAAATAGAATTTTTTTCAACAAATTGGTTTCCGCGTAATAACTTTAGTTCTATTTGTCGCACCTTCACCAAATTTACACCAGAGGTTACTCCATAGGAAAGGAAGACACCTATTGATTTTGGTGTCTGTTGCCCCGAGGTCAAGGTCACTGTTACTATAAATAGAATTTTTTTTCAACAAATTGGTTTCTGTGGGCAATAACTTTAGTTCTATTTGTCGTCCCTTCACCAAATTTACATCAGAGGTTACTCCATAGGAAAGGAAGACTCCTATTGATTTTGGGGTCTGAAGTCTCAAGGTCAAGGTCACTGTTACTATAAATAAAAAATTTTTCAACAAATTGGTTTCCGGGCAATAACATTAGTTCTATTTGTCGCACCTTCACTAAATTTACACCAAAGGTTACCCCATAGGAAAGGAAGACACCTATTGACTTTGGGGTCTGATGCCCCGAGGTCAAGTTCACTGTTACTATAAATAGAATTTTCTTCCAACAAATTGGTTTCCGGGCAATAACTTTAGTTCTATTTGTTGCACCTTCACTAAATTTGCACCAGAGGTTACTCCATAGGAAAGGAAGACACCTATTCATTTTGGAGTCTGATGCCCCAAGGTCAATGTCACTGTTACTATAAATAAAAATTTTTTCAACAAATTGGTTTCCAGGCAATACCTTTAGTTCTATTTGTCACACCTTCACCAAATTTACACCAGAGGTTACTCCATAGGAAAGGAAGATGTCTATTTACTTTGGGGTCTGATGCCCCAAGATCAAGGTCACTGTTACTATAAATAGATTTTTTTTCAACAAATTGGTTTCTGTGGGCAATAACTTTAGTTCTATTTGTCGCACCTTCACCAACTTTACACCAGAGGTTACTCCAAAAGACAGGAAGACACCTATTGATTTTGGGTGTGAAGTCTCAAGGTCAAGGTCACTGTTACTATAAATATAATTTTTTTCAACAAATTGGTTTCTGGATAATAACTTTAGTTCTATTTGTCGTCCCTTCACCAAATTTATATCAGAGGTTACTCCATAGGAAAGGAAGACTCCTATTCATTTTGGGAGTCTGAAATCTCAAGTTCAAGGTCACTGTTACAAAAAATATAATTTTTTTCAACAAATGGGTTTCCGGGCAATAACATTAGTTCTATTTGTCGCACCTTCACTAAATTTACACCAAAGGTTACTCCATAGGAAAGGAAGACACCTATTGACTTTGGGATCTGATGCCCCAAGGTCAAGTTCACTGTTACTATAAATAGAATTTTCTTCCAACAAATTGGTTTCCGGCTAATAACTTTAGTTCTATTTGTTGCACCTTCACTAAATTTACACCAGAGGTTACTTCATAGGAAAGGAAGACACCTATTTATTTTGGGGTCTGATGCCCCAAGGTCAATGTCACTGTTACTATAAATAAAAAATTTTTCAACAAATTGGTTTCCGGACAATACCTTTAGTTCTATTTGTCGCACCTTCACCAAATTTACACCAGAGGTTACTCCATAGGAAGGGGAGATGTCTATTTACTTTGGGGTCTGATGCCCCAAGGTCAAGGTCACTATTACTATAAATAGAATTTTTTTCAACAAATTGGTTTCTGTGGGCAATAACTTTAGTTCTATTTGTCGCACCTTCACCAATTTACACCAGAGGTTACTCCATAGGAAAGGAAGATGTCTATTTACTTTGGGGTCTGATGCCCCAAAGTCAAGGTCACTGTTACTATAAATAGAATTTTTTCGACAAATTGGTTTCTGGACAATAACTTTAGCTCTATTTGTCAGACCTTCACTGAATTTACACCAAAGATTACTCCAGAGGAAAGGAGACACCTATTGATTTTGGGGTCTGTTGCCCCATGACCAAGGTCACTGTTACAAAAAACAGACTTTTTTTTCAACGAATTGGTTTCGAGGCAATAACTTCACCTCTATTTGCCACTCCTTCACCAAATTTACACCACAGGTTACTCCAGAGAAAAGGAAGACACCTATTCATTTTGGGGTCAAATGCCTGAAGGTCAAGGTCACTGTTACTATAAATTGATTTGTTTAATTGGTTTCTGGGCAATAACTTTAGTTTTATTAGCTCACCTGACTGAAAGTCAGGGTGAGCTTTTCTTATCACTCTTCGTCCGTCGTCCGTCATCCTGCGTGAAGGTGGTGTTTGAGCCTCTTTCTCCTAAACCACTGGCCACATTTTAATTAAATTTCATGTAAGTAGTGGTTATATTGGGGCATTTTGATTTTTATCCAAAATAGGTTTCGGCTCATATTGAGCAGATGTGTGGGGCAAAAACGGCCAAATTTTTTGAAAATCTTCTTCTAATGAACAACCAGTAGCAGAGACTTGATATGTGGTATACAGAGTCCTTTTGAGGTTTAGAATCAAGTTTGTTCAAGAGAAGTTTGTCGGGCATTATTTGCCTTTGTTATGGGAGGGGCAAAAATTTTGGCCAGCCTAAAATTTCTATTTTCAGAACCGTAAGGTCGATTTGAACCAAATTTGATACGAGATGATAATGGGTCATAAGTAGTTGATTGATGCAAAAAAAAATGTTCTCATTGCCCCGTGGGAACCTCGGGAGCTAAAAATAGGAAAAACCTTAAAACTGCCATATTTCCAAAACTACATGGCACAGAGAATTCTTATTTTGTATAAAGCTTACTTTTATCCAGTAGAATAGAATGGTTTTAAAAATCCCTATCGGTTTGATCACAAAGTACTTTTTTCAGAACTTTGAAAAAGTGCTGAGTCAGCTCTTTTCAACACTGTAGGCAATGGGAAAAAGATTAAAAAAAATCTTCTCCAGATCCAGCACTCAGAATCTTTTGATATTTGGTATGCAACATTGTAGGGTGGATCTGTTTCAAGTTTGTTCAAATCGGCCCCCTGGGTTCATATTTGGGCTCAGTATAGGAGCCCGATTTCAAACTTAGTGCATTTCAGGCAAATTTCTTAAAAAATCTTCTTCTCCAGATCCAGCAGGCAGAATCTTTTGATATTTGGTATGCAACATTATGGGGTGGATCTGATTCAAGTTTGTTCAAATCGGCCCCCTGGGTTTATATTTGGCTCAGTATAGAAGCTCGAATTCGAACTTAGTGCATTTCAGGCAAATTTCTTCAAAAATCTTCTTCTCCAGATCCAGCAGGCAGAATCTTTTGATATTTGGTATGCAACATTGTGGGGTGGATCTAATTCAAGTTTGTTCAAATCGGCGACCTGGATTCATATTTGGGCTCACTATAGAAGCCCGAATTCGAACTTAATGCATTTCAGGCAAATTTCTTAAAAAATCTTCTTCTCCAGATCCAGCAGGCAGAATCTTTTGATATTTGGTATGCAACATTGTGGGGTGGACCTGCTTCAAGTTTGTTCAAATCGGCCCCCTGGGTTTATATTTGGGCTCAGTATAGACGCTCGAATTCAAACTTAGTGCATCTCAGGCAAATTTCTTAAAAATCTTCTTCTCCAGATCCAGCAGGCAGAATCTTTTGATATTTGGTATGCAACATTGTGGGGTGGATCTGATTCAAGTTTGTTCAAATCGGCCCCCTGGGTTTATATTTTGGCTCGGTATAGAAGCTTGAATTCGAACTTAGTGCATCTCAGGCAAATTTCTTAAAAATCATCTTCTCCAGATCCAGCAGGCAGAATCTTTTGATATTTGGTATGCAACATTGTGGGGTGGATCTGATTCAAGTTTGTTCAAATCGGCCCCCTGGATTCATATTTGGGCTCACTGTAGAAGCCCGAATTCGAACTTAGTGCATTTCAGGCAAATTTCTTAAAAAATCTCCTTCTCCAGATCCAGCAGGCAGAATCTTTTGATATTTGGTATGCAACATTGTGGGGTGGATCTGATTCAAGTTTGTTCAAATCGGCCCCCTGGATTCATATTTGGGCTCACTATAGAAGCCCGAATTCGAACTTAGTGCATTTCAGGCAAATTTCTTAAAAAATCTTCTTCTCCAGATCCAGCAGGCAGAATCTTTTGATATTTGGTATGCAACATTGTGGGGTGGATCTGCTTCAAGTTTGTTCAAATCGGCCGCCTGGGTTTATATTTGGGCTCAGTATAGACGCTCAAATTCAAACTTAGTGCATCTCAGGCAAATTTCTTAAAAATCATCTTCTCCAGATCCAGCAGGCAGAATCTTTTGATATTTGGTATGCAACATTGTGGGGTGGATCTGATTCAAGTTTGTTCAAATCGGCCCCCTGCATTCATATTTGGGCTCACTGTAGAAGCCCGAATTCGAACTTAGTGCATTTCAGGCAAATTTCTTAAAAAATCTCCTTCTCCAGATCCAGCTGGCAGAATCTTTTGATATTTGGTATGCAACATTGTGGGGTGGATCTGATTCAAGTTTGTTCAAATCGGCCCCCTGGGTTTATATTTGGGCTGAGTATAGAAGCTCGAATTCGAATTTAGTGCATTTCAGGCAAATTTCTTAAAACATCTTCTCCAGATCCAGCAGGCAGAATCTTTTGATATTTGGTATGCAACATTGAGGGGTGGACCTGATTCAAGTTTGTTCAAATCGGCCCCCTGGATTCATATTTGGGCTCAAAATAGAAGCTTGAATTCAAACTTAGTGCATTTCAGGCAAATTTCTTTGAAAATCTTCTTCTCAAGATCCAGCGGGCAGAATCTTTTGATATTGGGTATGCACCATGCTTTGGGGGGTGAGATTCAAGTTTGTTCAAGCCAAGTTCCTGGGTTCATATTTGGGCTCACTGTGGTAGCCCGAATTATAACTTAGTTCAAAAAGTTCAAAATGAGAAATTTTCTTTAAAAATCTTCTTCAGATCAAGCAGTTGGAATGTTTTGATATTTGATATGCAGCATCCTTAGGGGGGTGAGATTCAAGTTTGTTCAAATCATGTCCGTAGGTCCATATTTGGACTCACTGTGGGAGCTTGAATTCTAACTTAGTTCAAAATGAGGAATTTTCTTTAAAAATCTTCTTCTTCAGATCCAGCAGTCAGAATGTTTTGATATTGGGTATGCACCATGCTTAGGGGGGTGAGATTCAAGATTGTTAAAGCCAAGTCCCTGGGTTTATATATGGGCTCCCTGTGGGAGCCCGAATTATAACTTAGTTCAATATGAGGGATATTCTTTAAAAATCTTCTTTTTTTTTTAGATCCACTGGTCAGAATCTTTGGATATTTGGTAGAAGCTTTTCTTAAGAGGAGCAGATGCAACTTGTTGAAATCAATTCTCTGGGTTGATATTTAGGCTACCATGTCAGGTGAGCGCCCTCAGGCCCCTTGGGGCCTCTTGTTTCTCAAACCTTCACTAAATTTACACTCCTAATTACTCTGTAAGAAAGGAAGCCACCTATTGATTTTGGGGTTTGTTGCCCAGAGGTCAAGGTCACTGTTACTATAAATAGAATTTTTTTGATAAATTGTTTTTTAGACAATAACTTTAGCTCTATTTGTCACACCTTACCAAGTTTACACCAATTGTTACTCCAGAAGAAAGGCAGGCACCTATTAATTTTTGGGTCTGTTGGCACATGGTCACTGTTACTATAAATAGAATATATGGTGACAAATTGGTTTCTAGGCAAAAACCTTAGTTCCATGTATCACATCTTCCTCAAACTTACACAAGAAGTTACCTTGTTGGAAAAGTAGTGCCATAAGACGTGCCATTGGTACATCCTTGAACATGAACCTGTTGAGGCACTAGGTACATGTTGTGGTGTAGAGTCAGAATAGGGCAATGGTAGGAACTGCATGAAGTAAGAGTTTTTTTAAGAGTGGGGGCATAAAAACTGTAGTTATCACTGTTGGCAAAAGTTGCTGTTGCGACAAATAACTTGCTTTTCTAACCTTTCACGAAATTTAGTGTCTAAACTTGACTCGTGGATCTGTGATCCTCTTGCCGGATTTTTCAGTTTCTTTTTCAGAGGAACAAGAATATGGTGATGGTATTGCAACACCCATCTAAAGTGTGCTGCCATCATCGAGCTTTGATGAGCAAACAGAACTGGCTGCTAAGGTGCTCCTTAATAGTAAACAAGGGAGCATGGTGGCTCAGTGGTAGACTGTTGGAGTTCTATGCTAGAGGTCCCGAGTACGAGCCATGTCTGGGACGACCTGCGTTGTGTCCTTTTGCAAGCCACTTTATCCTGGTTGCCTACATGGGGGCACAATGACGCAGTGTACCAAGGTGTACTGCATGTCGATAGTGCAGTCTTCAACCGTTGTAACCCTGCTTGAGCGGAGCTTGAACAGAGTTACAATGTTGTGGCGCTGACAGTTGCTCGTCGATGCTCGGTGGTTCTCTCTGGGTACTCTGGTTTCATCCACCCATAAAACGATCACGATTAGCCATTGTGCATAAGTAAACACCAATAAATAAATAAATATTAAACAAGGAATAAGACCTCTTATTCCAGCAGCCAGTCCGACCGGTGAAGCGGCCAACCCGACAGTGGGAGCCGTAATAGTGGATAAGTCTGTTGCTGTCGAAGGAAGTGTAGAATTTGGTAGAACAAGCACCTCAAAAACTAACGCTCACCCAACAACGCCAGAAAAAGGGAAGAAGACTGCAAGTTTCTCTTCGGGAAGCTTGGCGAGGTCTGATAGACCGCGAACGGGAGAGCCTTCTGTAATGTGATGGAATCTTCTATTTCATCTAATAGAACAATTCTGGACGCTATGACCTACGCAGATCATGTCACCAGGGCTCTGGTGCAGCGTCGGAATGGAAAGGAATAGGAATTTGAGGATGTTAGTTCCTCGCTAAGAGTTCTTTCCAGGGCTGTCATGCATGCCACATACCACTCCGCCCTTTCAGTGACAAATTTGGAGATGGTTAGACGTGATACAGCCCTTGCGTTGTCATCAGTTATCGATGACAGAGTCTCCGGGTTAGACGTGATGCAGCCCTTGCGTTGTCATCAATTATTGATGACAGAGTGAAAAGCACTCTCTGAGTCGCTCCGGTCTCTGGGCACACACTGTTTGATGACAAGCTTTCCGTAGACTATGAACAAGCTACCAAAAAAGCTTCCAGCACACTGCTACTGAGATCAGCATCTCAACAACGTGCATCAGCTGGACGGTGCAGGTGAGGTTGTTGCAGTTCCTAGTCATCGAAAGGGAGCTCCTCTTGAGGATCTAGGAAACCCTCTTACAGTTACAGCAGAGGTCGTCAATAAAGCGACTCGGGGAAAGGGGCGCAAGTCTTATCAAGACTGTACGTCAGACACCCCTAGGCCGACAGGACAAGCTTCTTTGCGATGAAGACGTAGTTTCTCCTCTCGCAAGTCGCACAGGTGATGGCCTAGACATCTGTTGCTTTCAAGTTGGCGGAAGGTTATCAAACTTCGCGAAAAACTGGATGTAAATTATGGAAGATCAGTGCTTGAGAAATGTAGTCTCCGCAGGCCTACGGCTATCATTCAAAGCAAAGCCCCCAATTACAAGAAGTCTGTGTTGGACAAATCTTTCGGCGAATTCTTCCAAAAGAGAGTCTCCTTGCGAAGGTACAGGTTCTCCTATCAAAGAAAGCAATAGAGGTCATTGAGAATCAAAATTCTCCAGATTTTTACAGTCACCTGTTTTTCGTACCGAAGCCAGATGCCTCATTCCGACCGGTAATAGACTTGAGCTGGATAAACATTTTGATCATAGCTCCAAAGTTCTATATGGAAACCATTTGGTCGGTAAGAGCAAGCATTCGGGTGATGACTATGCGACAAGCATAGACCTAAAGGACGCATACTTTCATGTCCCTGTACATCTGGCCAGTTTGGACAGTGAGCTTAGGGAGGCCCTCTCTTTACTCACTCAGGTTCTGTCAAAAAGCCTTCCTGTTGCTTCCAGCGAGGTAGCGAGTGGTTACCAGGCGCCCCCTATGGCGCCGCCTCCCAGGTTTGGAAACAGGCCACTTTCTGATCCCCCGGTGTTCCGACACCATGGGAGGCGTCGGCTGGTTTGCCCACGATGAGCTATGTGTCTTCCGACTCAGGGGAGGAGTCAGACATGCTTTATGTCGAGGGCCAGCAGTCTTCGGACTTGGGGGGCAGCTCTTGATTTTGTGTTTGGGTTTCTGCCTGATCTCAAACCATTTAACCAGCCGACAGTGTCAGCCAGGCCGCGATCATCGGTCGCGTGCCTACAGCCTATGGAGCAACCTGCTTCTGGGCACCTTCGACCGTACCAGTCGGTACAGGTGGTTGAAGCATTTTCAGCATTGGACTCCAAGCTGAGTTCCAAGGCTATGAAGGCTCCGTTTTTCACCAGGGTTGACACCTTTTTTCCTCCTGTGTGTTATCGTTCCTACGATTCTGCCAATCCGTCAGTCTGCCAGACTTTGACGATTCTGGATCAGGACTCCAATTCCCTCGGGCTTTCCAAGCCCAAGTCTGCCGTCATTCCAATGATGACTCTGGAGTCCACGTTGGGCTTATCGAGAGAGATGCTTGGCATGCTTTCTCTCTCAGATCACGTCGTCTCAGCTTTAGCTGCTTATCTGCCTCCAGATAAGTTGGACAAGGTACAGGCTCCACAGCGTGTGCTGTCCAAAGCGCTCATGCATCTTACTCACACGCATGCCTGCAACACGGCTAATCTGGAATTAGTTGGAAGGGACGCTGTGCTGGACACAGGCCGATCCCTTCCTGAGGAGCAGCGCACTGCTCTTCGATCTGCTTCTTTGACAGGTCCGCAACTTTTCCATGGTTCCGTGTCGACAGTCCGGGATGACGTCCTACGTCATTCCAAAGATCAGCTGCTGTTTCGTCGGCTTGATCAGCCTTCTAGGGGAGGCAGAGGCCATTCCAAGTCTAACAAGTATCCTTCTGCTTCCTCTGCGAAGCACAAGGCTGATCCTTCTGCCACCGCTTCTACTTCTTACTCAAGGGGTAAGGGTAAGCGTCGGCAGAAGTCTCAGGATTCTTCATGCAGTAGAGGATGTGGTTTCTGCTCTCGTCGGGGCTCGAAATGAAGGTCCTCACCTCGAAACGTCCCAGGTTGGAGGAAGGATAGCAGAGTTCGCAGACCATTGGGCCACCATCACATCCGATCCGTGGATGTTAGATGTTGTTCGGTCCGGGCTGCGAATTTCCTTCCGAAGGCACCCCACTCTGTCCAGGGTGCCTCTTCCAACCACAGTTCCTTCAGACGTTTTACGTCGGGAACTGTTGTCCACAGAGATAGACAATCTCCTGGCAATGGGGCGATTGAGGTCGTCAAGAACATTCAGTCAGTGGGTTTCTATTCCCGCCTGTTCTTGGTGCCGAAGAAGGACGGCCGACTCCGACCGGTTATCGATCTGAGTATCCTGAACCAGTCTATCATTGCTCCCAAGTTCAGCATGGAGACTTTCAGGTCGGTCCGCCGTTCAATTCACCAGGGAGATTTCGCCGCCAGCATCGACCTGCGAGACGCTTACTTTCACGTTCTGATGCATCGGGCGTCACGGAAGTATCTCAGGTTCGCTTTTCTGGGGCGAGTTTACCAGTTCAAGGCCATGCCTTTCGGCCTCAACCTGGCTCCTTGGGCCTTCACCAGACTGATGTTGCATGTAATAGCTTTCCATCGCACACAGTCCAGGGTGACTACTTCGGCATATCTGGACGATATCCTCCAGAGGCATTCCAATGCTGCCTTACTGGAGTCAGATGTCGCCACTCTGTTGAGCTTGCTCACGTCGCTAGGATTCAGAGTCAACGAGGAGAAGTCGGAACTGGTCCCTTCTCAGTCGTTTTGTCATCTGGTGATGGCTTTCCGCACCCAATTCAATTTGGTAGCGGTTCCCCAGGCCAAGGCTGTGATTCTCTCAGCTTTTGCTCTGACTCTGTCCCAGTCCACATCCGCTACAGCACGGAGTATTCTCCAGCTGATCGGTCTCTGCGGTTCAGTCACGGATCTCATTCCTCAGGTCGGCTGCGTGTCAGACCTCTCCAACACTTTCTGCTCAGTCGTTGGAGACCAAATGTAGATTCTCTGGATCTGGTGCTTCAGTTTCCGGAATCTCTTTATCCTCACCTTCTCCCCTGGATGGATGTCCAGTGGCTTACGCAGGGTGTTCCATTGGACTTACCCACGTCTGATTGCGTTCTGACGGCAGATGCCAGCGATCTCGGATGGGGTGCGATGTTGGATCCTCTTGGTCTTTCCATTCACGGGATGAGGGACCAGGATCAGGCAGCTCTACACATCAACCAGAAGGAGCTTCTTGCTCTTCTTCTGAGTTTCAGGCAGTGGATCCCTCACCTGTTGAATTGCCAGGTCCTTCTGTTGTCCGACAATTCGACAGTGGTTGCTTACATTCGGAACCAGGGCGGCACGCACTCGGTTCCAATGTACGAATTGGCTCGGGATCTTCTACTGCTCGCTCAGGATGTCCACGCCAGGGTGGTTGTTCGTCACATTCCTGGTCGTCTGAACGTCCTAGCCGACTCCCTGTCCTGACGGGGCAGGGTTATCTCCACCGAGTGGATGCTCCACAGGGCAGTGTTCCAGTCGCTTTGCGATCTCTGGGGATGTCCCCACATCGATCTCTTTGCGACTCGTTGGAACCATCAGGTGGACACTTTCGTGTCCCCATGTCCAGATCCTCTGGCTTTTGCCATGGACGCTCTGTCACTTGATTGGAATGGTCTCGTCGGCTACGCCTTCCCGCCGGTTCCGATTCTGCCTCAGGTTCTAGCCAAAATTCGAACCTGCAGTTGTCGAATCATTCTGATCGCTCCCCTGTCGCCTCAGTGGGTGTGGATCAATTAGCTCCACTTGCTGATGGCGGCGGTTCCGGCACGTCTCCCTCTACGTCGCAACCTTTTTTGCCAAGGTCACCCGAGGAGGTTTCACGTCTACCCGACTTCATTGTGCCTTCACGCATATCTTTTGTCAGGTCCTGTCTCCTCCGTAGAGGTTTTTCGAGACGAGCAGTGGAGTGCATTTCTTCTTCAAGGAGGCACTCCACTGGTTTAGCTTATGCAGCGAAGTGGAAGGTCTTCTGTCAATGGTGTGCTGATCACTCTGTTGATTATGCCAATCTTTCAATTTCACAGATTGCGGAGTTTCTGGTATATCTGTTTGATTCTCGGGGTCTCCAGCCTGTTACCATCAAGGGTTACAGATCCATGCTTTCAGAGACTTTTTCTTATGTATCGGCACTAATCCTTACCTCTCCCAGCTTGTTCGGCACTTTTCATTGAAAAGGCCTCAGACTTTGCAGCTTACCCCACGATGGAATCTTTCGTGGGTGCTGCTTTTCTTGGGGGGGGGGGGGGGGGGCGCTATAAGACGGCTTTTCTGATGGCGTTTGCCTCTGCCAAACGGTTTAGTGAGCTTCACACCCTCTCGGTTCACCCAGCCTTTTTTAGGAGCTCTCCCAACTGTGTTACTTTTACCACTGATTGTTCTTTTCT
Organism: Pictodentalium vernedei; assembly: GCA_031216915.1. Lineage (NCBI taxonomy): Eukaryota > Metazoa > Mollusca > Scaphopoda > Dentaliida > Dentaliidae > Pictodentalium > Pictodentalium vernedei. The sequence goes on from CM062295.1 coordinate 416,020,399, forward strand.
GGCCAAGAATCAGTTACCAGATACTACTCCTCCTCCTATCTGTATCCGGGCTCTTCCTTCTGTTGAGGGTAATCGCCCTTTGCTCTGTCCGGTCCGTGCTATTTGCATTTATCTCAATCGGACACGATTCATACGGAAAGGCAGGAAACGTTTTTTTTCTGTCTCTTATTCCTGGTCGACAGAAGATCTCTCCTCAGTCCATTTCTCGATGGATTTGTCTTGCTGTTCGTACGGTTTACGGTCGATTGTATTACCAATCGTATTTCTGCCAACGAGGTGCATGTAGTGTCTACCTCTTGGGCTTATTCTAACTCCGTCAAGTTGTCGGATGTTATGCAGGCAGCCTACTGGAGAAATGCCTCTACTTTCTCCACCTTCTATCTGCATCAGTTGCAGGAGCAGGCGGAGGACCTTTTTGCATTGGGTCCTCTTTTTTCTGCTCAGGCTGTTGTCTGCCCTAGCCATTAGGCTTCTTGAAGGTCAGTTTCAGCCTTGCGCTGTTACTGCCCTTTTCTGCCTGTGTGTCACACAGACCCATATGTCTCCTTTCATTGTCTTTTACCAATGATTGGGACATTATGGTTGATAAGCCTCAGGACCTCTTCCTTCTGCTTCATGGTTCCAGTGCACTGGGGTTATGTGTGGGTTGGTTATGCGATTCCCTCCAGCCTATTGTCTATTCAGCCTGTAGTAAACAATTGTGAGTAGGTTGATAAGAAATTTAAATTTTATAGTAAATTTCCTTTCTTATTATACCTACCACAATTGTTTACATGGAGGCCCTCCCGTCTTCTTATACGGGAAGAATCCTTCCTCCCCGCTGATCACATAACTCTAACGTTGGCGGATTCAAAAAGAATGAGTCATTAGCGACATATATGCGCACTGGCAACGGAAGTCGTGGAGTTGTACTTGGGAGAGAGCGTCCCGTACTGGGTCTGCGCCGGTTGCTCTCGACCCAGTTTTGGCTTATTTTTTCTTGGTGCTTTTGCACCACTTTTCTTTCCCAAATTGCTTGGGGAAGACAAAAATAGAGAGTATATTATCCGAGTTAGGTACTTCCACTGTAGTGCAAGCCTGTAGTAAACAATTGTGGTAGGTATAATAAGAAAGGAAATTTACTATAAAATTTAAATTTCCCAACAATTCCCAGCATCTTTGCTAGCCCCTCTTTGCTTTCTGACACTAGCACCATATCGTCTGCAAAAAATAGCCCTGGGATCTTAAAGCAGGGTTCCCGCGGGCCTTGAAAAAGCCTGGAATTTCAAAAATGAAATTCAAGGCCTTGAAAAACCTTGATTTGGCTCCCTGGGCCTGGAAAAGCCTTGAAAAATGAAGCATTGCGTGCCGAGTTGAGATGAATGAAATACGTCCGAGATGGTTCAAGTGGTTCAACGACGATAAGCCTGGAAAAACCTTGAATTTAACTTTCTATTAGCCTTGAAACTCCTTGCATTTGGGGTGTATATGGCCTGGAGTAGCCTGGAATTTCATGTCAGGTCAGGTGCAGAAACCCTGTAAAGTCACCAACTGCAACCCCCTCGTTGCTATGCAGGAGTTCGTCTCCTAAACCTTTGATGTACAATGCAAAAAGAATTGGCGAAAGGATACACCCCTGTTTTAGGCCTATCTCCATAGGCACACGTTTTGTTGTAATGTTTCCCAGGCTCAGTTCACTCTGTACGTCTTTATATAATGCTTTCATAATCCCAACAAACTCGCCTCCCAAGCCCAGGGCCTCCAGTTTGCGCCACATACCCTCCCTCCGTACTCTATCATATGCCTTTTTAACATCCAAAAAGGCCATAAACATCTTTTTCTTTTTTGCTTTCGCGGATTCTATCAATTGGGATAGCGCGAAAAGATGGTCAGTGACTCTCCTTCCCTTCCTGTAGCCATTCTGGATTTCTCCCAAAAAACCCTTCTCTTCAATCACCTCCTTATTCTCCCATACAGGACTTTACAAAAGACTTTTCCAATGTTGCTGCTGGCAGAGATCCCTCGATAGTTATCCAAGACATCTTTTTCCCCCTTTTGTGAATAAATGTCACTTTACTTTCCGTCCACTCCTTTGGGACCTCTTGTTTTTCTATGGCTAAATTGAATAGGGCAGTTAGGTTTTCCAAGAGTTCATCTACCCCATTTTTGATAAACTGCTTTTCCATTCCTTAATTTTGAGATCACCCTTTGCACCTCCTCCGTTTTGATTTCACTGCACACAAAGTTCGATAGATTTTCCTCAACCTGGTTCAGATACTCTGGTGGGTTCCCCATGCCCCATCGCTTATTGTTTACCTTTTCCCAGTGCTTGACTAGTTCTAATCGATTTGATCTTGCTCTTCTGTAACTCTGCCATCTTCTTTAATACTCTGTGGGATACTTCCTTTGTTACCAGATTTCCAAATTACGTTCGAACTCGACCCCCGTGTCGTTCTTATAGTGCTAATAAAACTGCTATTTTGCACTCTCCGATTGTCGTCTTTAATCTTATTTGCTTGTTGGTATTCTTCCTTTGCTACCATCGCCCCATTGCTTTCCACCCCCTTAAGTTTTCTACTTCTGTATGCAGCACATTTAGCTTTTCTACCCTTTATGGCCCTTTTCAGTTCTTCATTCACTCTGTACCCAAGTTCCCGTGTTGGCACCCTAATCCTTCTTACACTTTCCTTCCCTGCCTCCACAAGGCTTGCAACTATGGCGTTGGCCATCTTCTGGAGACTGCCCCCCCTCCCCCCCCCCTCCCCCCCCCACCCCCTTGTGTACGATTGCAAGCTTTGGTTTCAGTTTTTCTTCGAACTTTGCCCAGTCAGCATCCTTTTTGAGTTCCCAAAACTCTTTGAAGCTTCCTTTGCTTTTATCTAGGTTTTGGCCCTGATCGTCACTATAATCAAGTTGTGATCACAATCCAACTCCATTTTGCCCTCATCATCCACTTCTACCCCTATCACCTCCCTCCATAAATTAATATCTGTGAGAATGTAGTCGATTATTGATTTTCTGTCATTTCTCTCCCAGGTCCATTTCCCTTTACACCTCGCGTCCCTGTTCAGAATCTTCAGACCAAGCTCATTTGTGAAGTTCAACAGCTTCCTTCCATTCCTGTTGACTTTCTTGTCCCCACCCTCTATGCCTTCTTCCTTATCACCTTTGTGTCCATTAAAGTCACCCATCAGAATTATACCCAGCCCCCTGTTTTCTAGTTCAGTGATATTGGACCTTAGTGTTGAGTATATCGAGTCATTCCACTCGGGGTTATTTCCCTCCACCGCACAGTACACAATCCCAAGGGCAATACTTTTGTTTCTCAGATTGATCTTTACCCATCCAATTTCTTTCGATACCTCAGCCGAGGTGATGACATCTTCCAGATCTGTGATCAGCGATGGTTTTAAATCTTCTTTAATGTACATGCCTACCCCTCCCCCCTTTTTCTGGCCTTCCGTTCACCCTACACCTATCCACAGGCACCCGCTTACTTGGTCTACCTGTTCCTCGTGTCTTACCCACGTCTCACTTAAGCCCATGACATCGAACTCCTCTGCCTCGATCAATGTAGCAATTTCATTTACTTTCCGGTGGAGACCCTGGATGTTGCTATAACCCTCTTTCAGGGTACCGAGGTTCATTGGCTTCCGCCTACTGGGCCCATTGTTTTCTGGCGCTAGCCTTGGTAAACTTGTTCTGTCCCCCGCACTCTTGTTCACCCCACCTATGTCCACTCTAGTTATACTTGCCTCTGACCTCCCACCCCACCCCTCTCCAAAAAAGGCTCTGCTACCCATAGAATTTTATCCCCCAATAGCCGTTTCCCCACTCTGCTAAGATGCAGCCCACCACGCCCGTACATGCTCCCATTGACCCAAAACATGTCCCAATGGTTGATAAAGGGTATTCCCAGGTCAACACAGTAGTTCTCCAACTCTTCATTTAGCACCCAAATCCTTGAGTTCCGTTCGTCCCCACCTCCAAGGACAGGAGGGACCCCAGATACAACTACCCTTGCATTCCTACTTAGCAGTTTGCTGACTAAGCCTCTATACGACTCCACCAAACTTACTGACCTTCTCTCCCTGATATTGTTGGTCCCCACATGGACCACCACTACCGGTTCCTGTCCTGACCCAGCCACAATGCCATCTACCCGGTCTCTCAGATCCTCCACCTTCGCCCCCGGAAAGCACAAGACTGTTCGATTGGAACTATCAGGACCACAAACCACATTGTCAATCCCACGTACAATGCTGCTCCCGCTACAGCTAATTTTCTTCTTCTGGCCCCAGTTCCTATAACATCTGCACCTCCTCTCGTTTTGCATGCCCCTGGCCCCCTCTTTCTCTTCACCACTCTCCTTGCCCCATCTGGCCTATCAACATCAACAGCCTTATCGCCCCCCCCCCCCCCCCCCCCCCACAATTTCCCCCCACTCTCGTCCCCAGGGGTATCAGAATCTAAAACACTAAACCTGTTTAATAAAAATCGCCTAGCAACCTTGGGAGCCTTATGCCGACTCTGGTTTCCGGACTCAACGCAGCCCTGTACTGACGCCACCTTCCGAATTTTCCTACTAGAACCCCCTCCTCAGTTACACCTCCCACATCAAGCATTCTTCCCCCACGTTTCCTGCTTCCCAGTTTCCTCCTTGAGTCCTCAACGACCTTCCACCCACCTTCCACCTCACCATCATAGGTAACCTTCAACAGGGTAACTCCAGATACACCAGCACTCCCCAACCTCCCTCTCAGCTCTGCAATCTCCCACTCGAATCCAACTCACTTCTCTAACAACTGTAAAATATCCCTGCTGTTCGCACATACCCCACTACATTCCATTGTCCGACCACCACCACACCTCATATTACACTGTCTGCACGCCTCCGTATCCTCACTCTCCCCCACCTGCACCCCTCGACTCACCTCCGCCAGACCCCCTTAATAACCATACTTACCTCTGTCTGGACACCCGTCGTGCACTTACCATTCATGATTATAAATATAGAGAATCTAATGACCGAAAACGACAAAACCCCAAGGCACCGAACACATGAAAAAAGGTAACTGAGGTAAACAAACAGCAAAATTTGAAAAACCTATCAACTAAACCTCTTTATTTCACCCTACGATCCTCCCCAAACACACATGCAAAACTAAATATATAAAAACTTACCTGGAATATCAGCATATTATGTTGGTTAATAATAATTTTGTTGTTTAGAATTGTTTCCTTTTAGTTTTTTGGGGAGTGCTCCTGGGCACTCTCCAGTGAACTGTAGGTGAACAAATACTCAAAGATATTGCAACCGAGACCATTAAGATTAATGTAATAGAAGTTTCCTCCTATATTTCAGTACCAATACATATTATGTTTGGTCGATTGAAGGTTTGTTGTGACAGTTTTCTTACAGTTTATTGGGGAGTGTCTCAAGGACACTCTAAGAAATTGACCATCACTATTGTTTGGAGATGAGACAAAGATTGAATAATGCCATCACTATTATTAATGTTAACCAAAAATGCAGGACATCAATATTTTACAGCCATCACTGTTGATAGGCGGCCTGGATAATGATAATATACTTACCTTCTCTGAAACGTTTATGGGGTAGATATGGAACTCTTCCATGCCATCATAAAGCAACAGCATATTATGTTGGTTGATTGAAAGTTTGTTGATATTGAACTGTGTCCTAATAATTTACTGGAGAGGGTTTCATGGACACTCTCTGGTGGACTCAACAGATATTCCAGCTGATAGTTGTATGTAGTGACTACAGTGCACACGTTGTGGTGTTATAAAAGCATTTGCAGTGTCTAGCCAGCAAATAGTTAACAGTAAATTTATTTGAATACTTCCCTTCCCCTAGAATTTCATGAGTTCATATGTAACTCTTCTATTCTGTCATAAATATAAGGTTGAATGAAAATTTGCTGAGATAGAGCTGTTTTCTTAGAGTTTATTGGAGAGTGTTCTTGGGCACTCTACAGGTACTGTTCAAACAGATATTGCAATCATGGCCATTTATATTTGGCCAATAGAAGTTTCCCCTAGTATTTCAGTTTCTATACATATTATGTTGGTGTGAGTGAGTATTTTTTTTTTTTTTTTTGTCGAGATAGAACTTTTTCTTACAGTTTATTGGGGAGTGTTCACAGGCACTCTTCAATGAACTGTGAATGAGTACCTATTCAAACATATTTGAACCATGACCATTAATATAAGTGCAATAGATGCAGAAGCCTCCTCCAGTATTTCAGTACCTAGGCACACAATGTGGAGTTGCTTAATGCCCATTATCTGGCCAGAAGTTAGTTAATGATAATATATTTACCTTCTCTGAGAATTTTATGAGGTAGATATGGAACTTTCAGTGCCATTATAAACCAATGGCATATTATGTTGTTTAAGTGACGGTTTGTTGATATGGAACTGTTTCCTTATTGTTCACTGGAGAGTGTTCATGGGCACTCTCTAGCAGACTGTGAATGAACAGATTTCCAGCAGGTAGTTACATGTTATGATAATTTACTTATCTCCTCCGAGAATTTTATGAGGTAACTCGTCTGTGCTATCAAAATGCAATTAGAATATTTTATTGGTAGTATGATACTTGTTGAGTGGTTTCTGATGTTCAAAATTGGTGGTCTAATTTAGTTATCCCAAAGCACTCTCCAATGGTTTATAATAGAACAGATTTATATAAACAAAATTGTATTTTGTGTTCAACTGAAAAAGAAATATGGACAAGGAGGTTATTGGCTTTTGCTTTGGTGCCTAAATTTTCCTTCTTTTGTTTTCTCCATTTTTTTATTTCAATGGCCACCAAAGCCCATCGTTATGTGAATGTATGAATGTTTTGCAAGAAACATTAACATCATTAATTTTCTGTCTGATACTGCATCACCTAAATACCGTTTTTCATTTCAAAGAAACGACATCCATCAATTATTTTAAATTTCATGTTGCTTTTCTGTTTAAAATGTTTTTGCACTGAAACTGATCTGAGAAATGTACCACTTTCATCTCACACTGGAATTCATATCTTGAAAGACCAGTTCTCGCAAACTCAGATTACATGTATACTGCTGGTACCAAATGGATGACAATATATCGACTTATCACGCAAGAATTGGGCTTTTCAGGGGTGGAGGCTGACAAAAATCCACTTTGAATCGCGATGACTTTCTTCTTGTGATGCTTCTATGCACGGTTGGACTTCGAGGTTTAAGCATAATGATTTTTATGCATTTGTTTACAAGTGGGGATATTGAAATGAATCCTGGAGAAATAAAGATTGTGCACATCAATGTCAGAGGTCTCCGCAACAAAACTTATATGATAAGTGCTGAATTAGGAAATTATGATATCATTTCTGTTTCGGAAACTTTGTTGACAAATACCGTTCAAAATAATGATATTCAAATACAAGGCTACCATTACCCTCCTATTCATATGGACAAAGGGGAGGGACTGGGGCGGAGGAGTGGCCATCTATATTAAGTCTGACATAGTTTGGAAACGTCGACGTGATCTTGAAATCCCAGGCTTAGAATTAATCTGGACAGAAATTCGAAGTCAAAATCAGAAATTTATACTCGGAGTTGTATACAGGCCCCCAACTGGCAATAATTATTATTGGAGTCTTATTGATGAATCTATCCAAAGAGCAAGAAATGACATGTTACTGAAATGTGTGATAGTCGGAGATGTCAACCTTGACTGTCTCAAGAATACTCACCCAAGGATCAGGCAACTGGAAAACGACTACAGCCTATCTCAAATTGTCAAAGACCCCGTGTGAGTAACTGAACGCTCCTGCAGTCTGCTTGATCTAATTTTAGTATGGTGCCCAACTCTAGTTGGAAATTGTTCTGTTATTCCTCCTTTTTTTAGTAACCACCATGCTACTGCCGTTAAAATTCACAGAGTAAAACTGCCTGTTTTAAAAGACAAATTTGGGATTATAGTAATACGGATATAAACGGATTACAGGCACATTTTGCACAAACTACGTGGGAAGACTTTTTTACTGAAAATTTAAATGATACCACAAAAAGCCTTACATCATATATCATTGAATCAGCTAAAAACTACATACCAAATAAAACCATTGAAATACAACCGAAAGATAAAGCTTGGATGAATTCAACGATCTGTAAAATGATGAGAGTGTGTGATCGATCACACAGAATATCTAAGCAGACAAATAGGGCTGAAGACTGGGCTAGAATTAGGCATGATAGAAATGAAACTCTATCACTCATATGGACAGCCAAAGCAGAATACGATCTTAAAACTGAAACCTACGTATCAACTCATGACTTTGGCAGTAAACACTGGTGGAGGACACTCAAATCATTCTCTAAATTGCATAATGTTTCAGATGAATTTTTCCCGTCACTCGAAGAAGATTGGGAAATAATTAGCAATGCAACCTCGATTTTAGACTTACTAAATACGTATTTTGTTGATCAAGCTAACTCTGTCGATGACAAGGAACTACCACCCATCCCACGTTGTGAAATGAGCCTGGAATCCACAGTAATCTCCGAAGAAGAAGTAATGTCAGTTATTAGTAACTTAGATCCCCAGAAAGCTTGCGGACCAGATTTAAGGGGACGTCCAACCTAACTTTGGTCAAATTTCATGTAATTTTCTTTCAAGTCTAAAAAAGGCCCAAAATGAATAACCCCAATAAATTATATACCAAAATGTTTGGAATGAAACATAGAACATGTGGAAACTGAAATTTGCCATGGAACTGCTGCCATGTGTAAATAGCACCACCTGAAAGTCTGCTATGGCATAAGTAAGAGAACAAAATTTTTACAATAAAATACCTCAAAATAAAATAACAGCTGTATTCTATAAACATTTAAGTACATACTCGAAGAAATCTTTTCCTCATTCATGAAAGTAATGAAGATTGAGACCAAATGTTATAAGTGGAGTGCTCACTGATTGAAGGCAGACATTTTCTTTTGTTTATGTTTTGATTTGGGGAGTTCAACAAAGGTCAACTTGAAGGAGTCCACCAGAAGAAGTATGGAAGGACAAAAGAGTGTCTCCCAATATAAAGATGTATGTGTTACTGTGGTGGTTTGGAAACTATGATATTCTCCTATGTACAATGCACTGCAAAGTCATACATTGTAGTTGAATAAATATATTTACAAACCCCTTGCACTATAACCCCTTTTATCCCATGCATCAATTTGATAGTGATTAAATTGTTAAATTTGTCTGGTTTATCAATAAGTATATTAGCTTTGTTTAACTCTTGGACACCAATATACTCATGATATCTGTTGGAGAAGAAATAAGGGTAACTGTAACCTGTCACTGCAATAAACCATCTAAAGTACTTAAAAGTACATTGTCATTCAAAACACATCAAATCAACCTTACATAACCATTATTGCATGTACTTTCCCCAAGGAGGCTTATTGACATATTGAGATCAGAAGGGCACATCCAGAGGATCTCACATATTTTTTTCAAGAATGCAGTACACAAAGCAATCCCCAAAAGATTACAAGTGAGCTCCATTCAACAAAAAAAATTTCGGGGGGGGGGGGGGGGGGGGGGAGGGGCTCTTTTTGAAGATCCTGGCCACACATGTTCCAAACACTATCAGACAGGTAAACCTCCAAATAAGTGTATCTGCAAAAATCATGTTACATTGCAAAACATTCTTTTTAGAGTTTTAGTTCTGGACCTTTCATGCTTCTTACTTCCAACTATAACACTTAATTTATCGATTAATGGGTGAATAGAAAAGTCCTGCCACAATCAACATTTTGAGTTCCATAAGCCTTCAAAACAGCTCCGATAAAAGTGTCAAACATCAGATTGGTGGCTTTATACAGAATATTCATTAGGTTGTTGCTTGATAAGTAATAGGAACAAAATCTTCACAAGAAAATTCTGTAGCAATACAATTGAGAGTATTAGCAGGCACTTTGCAACAAATTGTAACAAATCAACTAGTTCTAAACAAAATTTTCTAACTCAAAAGAGTGAAAAAGTACCACAACTCTGAAAAAATGTGGGAAGAAACACATGCTACAGCAGCTAAACAGGCATTGTTTCCCCATGATGCTCGATCACAAAACCAAATATCCTTTAAACTGGAGTAACAATGGTTGAGATACAAGGGGGAATGTTGGTACATGTAATGATGAATGGGTAAGACTAAGATTAAGAGGACAGGGGTCACCACTGCACGGCCCTAGATGCACCTTTGATTTTCCAACTTCCAGGTCTGGGGCATAATAATCGCAACACACCCACCTTATCAGTTCATAATTTCAGTAAAATAAAAGAAATTATCAATTTGAATTAAATAATAGATGATGGAAAATATTTGGCTTCCTTCGCCTTCTCGTACTATTTAATTACCACAAACAATATCAGTTAAATGCCGACAAACGAAACTGAACGCATGTGGTTTGGTTAAAAAGTAACTCGGCATGAATAATGAAGAAATTGCGAATATTTCATTTATTTAAAAGCCAATTGCAGCTAATATTGACCGTGCATTCGATAATTCGTTTCGGTTTTGACCACACGGCCACGCTGACACTCCGTGACAGCGGTAATGTTTATTGTGATATGCAAATTGGGGGATAGTTTCCGGTGAAGGAGATTTGTCACATTTGTCAGTGTAAAACGATCATAAAAGACACTGATCGACGCTTGTATTACTATGGTTAGTTGCAAGAAAAAACTAAATGCCCAGCATCGTCCAAGCACACCTTATAAAGCACGAATGCATCATTTTCAACCCATCTTCAATCGGTCCTTTGCAGACATCAAACATACCCGCCTTCAAATTCCATGGTTACTAGGAAGTAAATAACTTCGCAGCGACAGGGGGAAATTAACACACTCAATATAGTTCCAGGTCACTTGGAATATACTTCGTGAAAAAGTAATTTCTGAAGCATTCTCCTTACTTTGTTATGAATATTGCCTTATTTTATGTGTATCGTCCCGATTTTATACACTCGGTTATTTTTTTTTACAAGTGGTTCATGTTGTCTTTCTAGTGCGCAATAATTCAGATTTTTTGTCAACAAAAAAGTTCAGACGGCCTGTAAACACAAGAGGGAATTTCGAACCATATTTTGCAGTCATGACATTAACAGCTCAAGTACTTGCTGTCACCTGTTTGCAAATCCGCTCATACATTGTCTCGAACAAATAAAGGGCGTGATCACGTCCTTGCATTCTTACGATTGCCCAAATTGAGTATTTCTGCAAGAACCACATCGTAATCACATGACCGGAAAAACATCGTTGAAACATGGCCACATCCGGAACATCAAAAATTTGTGTTGGTGTTATTACATTCAAACGTCAAAACCCACCAGAGTGTGTGTCAAAAAAATACTTTCTCCGAGTCTGTAGTATGTTATCATTATATTGAGGACAAGGCTTTCGAATTACCGATTATTTTGTGGTTTTACCGGTTCGTTACTTATGCCATTTGCAAATTAATCTTCTTCAAAATCCTAAAATTCACTTTTTTTCCTGAAAAAAATTATATGTACCTTTTCTATGCACTTTACTCATTATTTTGATATATAATTTGCCTTTCCTTACTTCTCTTATCTGTTTCTGAGGCATTGGGAGAAATGTCAAAAAATTGACCAAAGTTAGGTTGGACGACCCCTTAATTAATAACAGCTCAACAGTTAGCTTTCCCTCTAACATATCTTTTTAATCTGTCCCTATCACGTAATGAGTTCCCAAGTTTATGGAAGAAAGCTAGTGTTGTGCCTATCCATAAGAAATCATCAGTTAATGACAAGGTGAACTATCGGTCAGTCTCTTTGACAAGTTCTGTCAGTAAAATTCTGGAAAAAGTCATTTTTAGACACATTTTTTCTTTCTTAGTGGAAAACGAATTGTTAACACCCCTACAGTCAGGCTTCATTCCGGGTGACAGTACAATTTACCAATTAATAGATATTGAAAACTACATTGCTAGTAATATGGACAACAATAAAGAAGTCAGATTAGTATTCTGTGATATAAGTAAAGCATTCGATAAAGTATGGCATGACGGATTAATTCATAAATTAGACTCGATTGGAATAAGAGGTAACCTACTCGCGTGGTTTAAAAGCTACCTAACAAATCACTCACAGCATGTAGTTGTAAATGGGGAGAAATCCAAAAATTAAACCATTAAAGCTGGCGTGCCACAGGGATCCATTTTAAGGCCCCTTCTGTTCAATATATACATAAATGATATTGTTAAAGATATTACTTCCAACATTAGACTTTATGCCAATGATACAACACTTTATCTGGTAATCGAAGATGCAAAATTAGCAGCAGAAGTTTTGAATAATGACCTGAGAAAAAAATTCCCAGTGGTCTAAAACATGGCAGGTTATATTTAATACACTAAAGACGGAATCGCTGTATATTTCAAATAGAGTAAATCCCACGCTTCGCCCCCATCTTTACCTCCTAGGACAGCAAATAGAAGAGACGGACACTCATCAACATCTTGGGTTGATCTTTTCAAAAACAAGACGATGGGATTCACACATAGAGAGTCTTATAAGTAAAGTCAGCCCTATGATAAACTGTCTTAGAAGCCTAAAATACAGATTGTCCAGGCACGCATTGGAAACTCTATATCAATACTTCATTCTCCCGCTGTTTGATTATGCCGATGTTATATGGGATGGTTGCACGGAGATTAAATCAACACTACCAGAAAATTTACACTTAGATGCTCTACGAACCATAATAGGGGTCACTAGGGGTACAAGTCATCAACTTATCTATAGGGAATCTGGTTTCATTCCACTCAAAGAGCGTAGACGTTGCCACAAATTAGTAGCGTTGTATAAAATTATGTTCACAAGCGTCCCAAACTACATTAGGCTGCTCATTCCGCAATCTGTATCAGAATTGACTTATTACTCGCTAAGATAGTAATTCGAACAGGTTTTCTAACTCGTTTCTGCCATCAGTGGTAAAACTTTGGAACGGCTTAAGCTTAGATCTGCAGAACTGTACTTCTGTAGATCATTTTAAGAAACTTGCAGTTAACGACAATGTCGTCCCTGGGTTTTATTATGTAGATAGCAGAAAGGAACAAATCGTTCACACGAAGCTGCGGTTAAATTGTAGTGATTTAAACGGACTTAAATTTGATAGATATATAAGTTGATAATGCATCTTGTGGCTGTGGTCATGTGTATGAGGACACTGAACACCATTTATTAATGTGTCCTCTATGCAGAACAAAGAAATTCATTCTAATAAAATTGGGCCACACCACTAATGTCACTCTTATGTTATATGGGGATTCAGAGAATACTGCCTTGGAAAACGCCAGCATATTTAGTGCAGTTCAAGAATATATTAGGGAATATATATATATGCAGAACAAAGAAATTCATTCTAATAAAATTGGGCCACACCACTAATGTCACTCTTATGTTATATGGGGATTCAGAGAATACTGCCTTGGAAAACGCCAGTATATTTAGTGCGGTTCAAGAATATATTAGGGAAACAATGAGATTCCAGTGAATGGTTTATTTTCCATTGAAAATGAACCCTGACAATGACCTTTGCTGCATTGGGTGAGAGAGATTTTAGTGGGCCTATCATATAAATGAAAGTAGATTGCCTCCACACCCAATAGATGGGTAAATGATTTAAAGGAGATGATGGGATATAGTATGGTACTTTCTCTTTCTTTCCAATTCATTGGATCAGTTTCTGTTTTATGTACAGTTGCACTTGCACCATTGTATTGTATTGTATTTCTCTGTAGGGTACGGCGTTAATATAGGCATTGCCTGTTCGCCAAACCCCATTTCATTGAGGAAATAAAAATATTGTTTCAAAAAAAAAATGCCAATAAATAAATACTAGGAAAAGTCTTTTAAAATTTTCTTAAGAATGCCCTTGTTTTAGCATTAAAGGAAATACTCGATATCCAGGATTTATTTCTTAGAGAAAACAGTACACAGGTGTGCTTAAATTTTAATTCCAGAATTCATATTTATTCGAGCTACAGTGATTCAAAGTCTTCTCTCTGAAGAATCATTGGTGTCCTGTCAGGTGTGCACTTCATGCCCTTTGGGGGCCTCTTTTTTATTTTTGCTTTAAAACAATTTTTGGAGGATTTTCCAGGATTTTGTCCCCCCCCCCCCCCCCCAATTTTTTTTACCCTATTAACCCGATGGAGTGGGTGAGTGCGGTGGGATCCGCTGTGTGAATTTCTCCCTATTTCTCTTCAAACTGAGTTTGTGCAGGATGTTTCTGGTAGATTTATGGACAAAAAAAATCACCCTCACCCCCACCCCCCAGCCTTCCCAGGTCATTTGGGTGAAAATACTATAAATTCTTCAACTACATTTTAAAGCCCCCTATTGCCCCTCCCCCCCCCCCCCCTCTCCAAAAATGAAAACTCATCCAATGGGTTCGGCAGGGTACCTTTAAATCTCTCAAAATCTTTCGAAACAATATTTGACGCAAAAACACCCCCCCCCCCCCCCTTCCCACCCCTCCCAAGCATAAAGCACTCCCCACTTCCTGATTAAAGATGTGATGTTGACAGATGACACGATCAAGAGTTTGAATGCAGGGGATTGCCTCGTACAAAGACACGGAGGTGTGCCTGGGGTATGCTATGTCTACAACTGACAGCTGGCTATGATATTTCAAAATGTAAGTGGTGGTGCAGTGTGGTGGCGTACAACAGCAATAGTCATTAGATTAAAGTTTTTGAGGTGTGTGAGAGGTGTGTGAGAGGTGTGACTGCACTGGATGGGAGTGAGGTTTAAGTTGTTGAAGGGTGTTGGAGGTGTGATCACCCAAAAGTAATTTTTTTACAATACACTGTGCTGCTTTCTTTCTCATTGTAGTTGAGGTGTGGATGGGGTGTATGGTAAAAATATGAGGTATGGTAGAGGTGTGTACTGTAGAAAAGGCATATATGACACCTCTTCCACACCTATATCACACCTTATAGTGAGGTACTGTAAAGGTTCTGTAAAGCTGTAAGAGTTCTATTATAGAAATAATACTGGATTTTATCATTTCAGGTGTGACATATGTCCTTATTCAAGTGGAGATCATAACAGCTTGAGACGCCACAAGATGAGACACACTGGTCAGAAGCCATATAAATGTCAGTATTGTGCATATTCATGCATCCAGTCAGTCTCTTTGAAAACACATCTTAAAAATAAACACCCAGGATGTGATACAATGTATTTATGCAATCTGTGTAATTATCAGTCAGTGAAAAAATTGAATTTTGAATATCACATGAGTGATCACACAAACGGTCTGATTCAAATGTCTAAAACGAAAAAGATAAAGACTGAGACAATAAGTGTGCAAACCATTCAAAATCCATCAGTCAGTGTTCACGCTTCAGATGCATCACAAGTTGAAATGCAGGTACAAACATTAGATTCGGGAGAAGCTCAAATAAGTGCCGATGATCTGGCAAAATTAACAAGTTATGAAAGTTTTTTATCCACAGAGCTCAGTGCTGCCCAATTAATTTACTCTGCACTGACAGCAATATCACAAAATCCAGACACAGAGACTGGTGAAGAAAGTGTACAAGTGCAAAGTCATATTCTGGGTGGGGTTCAGACCACAATAATGTCCTCTGCTCCCAAAGAAGGTGTGACAACGCACACAATAACATTCCACTTGCCTACATCTGCAAACACTTCCTCTCAAAGTGTTGTTACAGAGGAAGCACTGCCACCACTCCAGCTTCTTTACACAAATGAGATTGACATTGGTGTTATTCAGACACGGGATAACCAAGTTCCGGTTGAGGAAATGCAGATGTCGGATCATGCCAACAAACAACTGAACATTGCTGATAAAAGAATTGGAGATTCATCATAGAAAAAAGGCAGCACCTCAAACTTTTTCCTGTTTACTCAATGAATCAGTGGGGGTATTGGTAGAAGAAGAAACGAGGAAAGACCTAAATTTGTCAGAAAACAATCAGAAAAAAGGGCATTCAGGCTTTGTACCTGAGCTTGTGGTAGCAATATGCGATTATTTATCAATGCAAAATAGATTTATACCATCTTCCAATTTTTATCTAATTCTCATTCATTTAACATCTTTTAACTGGTAGAGTTCTAGGAACCCCTGTCATGGCTGTATTGAAAAGTGCTGAAATTCCTGTATAGTGTCTTTACACTTTTTGCATAAGCTTGATGTTTGTTCAGCAGTATAACGAAACATGTTTATAAACAATTGTATTGTTACAATTTATTGGAGAGTGCCAACCAGCACTCTCCAATAAATTGTAACAGATCAATTATTTGTGAAGAAAATTTGGCTAAAATTTGGTAGCAATAGAATCTTAAAAAAAAAATATTGTCATGAATTGAATTGGATTGTTGTTATTTGCACATGAATAAAAAATTCATATTTTGCAAAATAACAGAACAAAGTAGACAACAAGAATGCAGATACATATCAAATAATTATGCAGTGAAGAGGAAGAGATGAATTTTGTAAGATCATGAGATATTGTGAGATAATGGGAGTGATTGAAGATTAATGAAAACAAAAATAGCAGTGTAACTGCATTCGTTAATTAAAAGTTGATGATATACTAATTGCAGGTGATACACTATCTTTAGTAGAAATTATAACTGGTAGAGTACTAAATTAGTTTGCAAAGGCGATTTGTAATGTGAATTTTTTTAACAGATTCTATTGCTACCGGCAAAGAAAGCCTTAGTTTAGGCTTCAGCAAGATTTTCTTGATAAATATTTTATTTATTTGTTATAGTTTATTGAAGAATGCCTGTTGACACTCTCACACAAACTGGAACAAAACAAACAAAACAATTTCATACAAATATTCTTTGTTCTACTGCTGAGCAAACATCAACCTTATGCTTGCAATGTCAAGCCACCAAACAGATTCTATTGCTACCAACAAAGAAAGCCTTAGTTTAGGCTTCAGCAAGATTTTCTTGATAAATAATTTATTTATTTGTTATAGTTTATTGGAGAATGCCTGTTGACACTCTCCCATAAACTTTTACAACACAGTTTCATACAAATGTTCTTTGTTCTGCTGCTGAGCAAACATCGAGCTAATGCTTCCAGTATAAAGCCACTAAACAGATTATATTACTACCAACAAGGAAAGCCTTAATTTAGACTTGAGCAAAATTTTCTTGATAAATAATTTATTTATTTGTTATAGTTTATAGGAGAATGCATGTTGACACCCTCCCACTAACTATAACAAAACAATTTCATACAAATATTCCTTGTTCTACTGCTGAGCAGACATCAAGCTAATGCCTGCAGTGAAAAACCACTAAACAGATTTTATTGCTACCAACAAGGAAAGCCTTAGTTTAGGCCTCAGCAAGAGTCTTGATAAATAATTTATTTATTTGTTTTAATCTATGGGAGAGTGCCTGTTGGCACTCCCCCACAAACAAAAACCAAAAAATTTCAGACAAATATTCTTTGTTCTACTGCTGAGCAAACATCAAGCTAATGCTTGCAGTGTAAAGCCACTAAAGTGTTACAAATCACCTTTGAAAAATAATTCAACATTCTACCAGTAAAGATTCAGGGATTTTTCTGCCCCTTTGGGAAAGAATCCAGATATCATACAATTGGGAAAATTTGTGTCATCAAGGCACCAATTTGGGAATTTGGTTTGGAGAAGAACTACAGAGAACTAGATTATTTTGAAATCGCGAAGTGATTTTTCAGAAGTCATTCAATGAAATATGTCGATCACCGATTGTGCCCACTAGAGAGGTACCCCGAGGATAAATTGGGGGATTCTAGACTACTGTATGGGATAGCATCAGCAAATTAACCCTCTGCAGACCTCATTCTGGAAATGTCAAAGTTGCTTATTTTCAGGCTTGCCTCAGAGTTCTGTCATAATTGAGGAATTTTCCAGTTCGGCAACACATTTTTAGATATGGCTTTTATTGGAGACTAGATTTTTTAAATTTCAAAAAGATATGCGTAAAAGTGAGTTCGAAATGAAAATCTTTGAAAAAAAAATGAAAATCCAGCTCCTAATTGAGGGTCGAAATTACCATAAGTTAAAACAGCTGGAAAAATTTCAGAGAACCGGAAGTTGATGTGCAAAGTTTCAAAGCTGTATCTTTAACAACTTTGGCACGGTGCCTGTCGCCAAATTAGGGGACTTGTTGATGAATGTCAAAAACAGCCTACAGAAAATGTTGATAAATCGAAAAACTGAAAAACTGCTACCCGGTTATTGCCTAATTTTTTTTAGCTCTCCAGCATACTAAAATTTAAAATAATTCTTTCTTACCCCCTCCCTTATGATATCACCTCCGTGGGGGCACAGTGGCTCAGTGGGTAGTTGTCCAGGCTGCAAGCCAAGATGTCCTTTTTTCGAATCCCCCCTATGGCAATTGCGTTGTGTCCTTGGGCAAGACACTTCACTCCCATTGCCCACGTGGGGGCACAGTGGCACTGTGTACTAAGGCATACAGCATGTCGCTGGTGCACCTGTCTTAAACCAATGCTAACCCTGCTTATGTGGAGTTAGTATATTGGGGAATTGACAGTTGCTTGCCATTGCTCAGTGGTTCTCTCGGTACTCTGGCTTCCTCCACCCGTAAAACTGTCGTGTTCATGATTAGCCATTGTGCAGAAATATGTGACCTCAAACATAAATAAATATCACCTGAGTTTTGCTTAAAGGTTTTAGAGATTTTTTGTGTGTTTTTTTAAATTTTATTTCCGAAATATAAGAAAGACAGGCTTAACTAGAACAATACTGGGGATGGCATATTCCCTGTGCCTGCAATACCATGGATAGCATTACAGAAATGAAACATTTACTACTGGATGACGGTTGAAGGACAACATACTTTTGACAGATTACAGACTGTTTTGACATTATCATAAAAGCTATTAAGTGTTACTTTTGGGTGACACAAAAAGGTACCCCCACCTCTTTACCAAATGTAAGAGGGACTTGATTTGATTTGATATGATAATTTTGTGAAAAAATATTTTTCCCCTTTATATATGTGGCGCATCTCCAAGGCACATGTGTGGCAACCACTTTTGTTACAACAACCACTTTTGTTACAGCTCACGGTAACCGGTTCTCATCAGGTCACCAAAGTTAAGCAACGTCGAGCCCAGTTAGTCCTTGGATGGGTGACCGTCTGAGCGATCAATTCAGACTCTTGCATTGTCTCTTTGGGCAAGGCACTTAACCCCATGAGGACATGATGACACCGTGTACTAAGGCATTCTGCACATTGATGGTACTCATGTCTTCGACCAATCTAACCCTGCCTGTGCTGCATTGTGGAGTTCTGATGTTGTGGAGTTTGCAGCTGTTCATCCTTGTTCGGTGGTTTTCTCCGGGTACTCCGGCTTCCTCCACCTGTAAAACTGTCACGGTCATGATTAGCCATTCTGCATAAGTATGTGACCTTAAAACACCAATAAATAAATAAATAGTTACAGCTCACCACTTTTGTTACAATAGTTGCCCACTTTTGTTACAGCTCACCACTTTTGTTACAGAATAAACCACTTGTCACCACTTTTGTTACAAAAAATGCCCATTTTTGTAACAAAAAAACCTCGCTCACCACTTTTGTTACAACTATCGCCCATATTTGTTACAATTTTTGTCAGTGTGAAAAATGAAGTAATCTGCAAGTACTTGGACGTGACGTTCAGTCATGATTATCAAAACCTAAACCTGTTACATATGTCTGGAACTAACATCATCATATACACATGTGTTCTGGAGTTCTAAAGTTGACGATTTTCGGAAAATTCTAACTTTTAGGGCAATGGGACAGCTGTTTCCTTCCCGGGCTTTTGTACACAGTCTTTTTAGATGAGGCGTCTTTTTACTTTATATAGTAATCTCCTAAATGTCTTGCCATTTCTCTTTTTTATCGAAAGAATTGACTTAGTTGAGTAGGGCCTTTTGTCAATACTCATTAACCTGTCACCACAGTATTTTAGAAGGGCGTGGTGGGCCATTGGATGGCAGGTTGGCCTTGTGATCATAAGTTCGAATCTCGTTAGAGTCACATGTTGTGTCCTTGAGCAAGATACTTAACCTCACTTGCTTGAGCAGGATCATGGTGGCACAGTGTGCTAAGCAGTAGTAGCAGTGGGTGACTCTCTGGGGATGTATGGTTTCAGGGGTCTAGTAGGGAGGCACATGTAACCCTACTGGGCGCCAGGAGGGTAGC
The DNA here is from genome assembly GCA_031216915.1 of Pictodentalium vernedei. NCBI lineage: Eukaryota > Metazoa > Mollusca > Scaphopoda > Dentaliida > Dentaliidae > Pictodentalium > Pictodentalium vernedei. The sequence goes on from CM062295.1 coordinate 416,040,654, forward strand.
TCGTCGACCAAGGTAAAAAGAAACCACTGCAAATTCCACTGGCAGGGCCAGCAGATGCAGGTCAGACCACCCAGGCTTGGTTATCTCGGTGACACACAAGTGGACTCCTACGAGACCCCTGAAATGATACATTCCCGGGGCCACCCGCTGCTACGACTACCAATACCTCATAACAGAGGCCTCACCTCACTCCACTCCCCTCTTCTCAAACAGGGAGAATGATCACTAGTGATGACCACAGGTGATCACTAATGATCAATACAAGCAGTCACTAGTGATCACTTGAACCAAGACTAGGATAAGAGGGGTGTGAGGTGAGGCCTCACCTCACATCCCTCTTATCCTCATACAGGGAAAATGATCACTAGTGAGGTGATCCAACAGGACGAGCGAGTGCGACACAGTCTCCCTTCTTTCAGAAGCCCTTGCCTTCCAAATTTGATCCTAACCACCCCTTCCAAGGCTTCCCTGGGACCCTACTGCCACATTCCGACCACAAGTGACACAGTTCCCCGGTGATCCAAACCCAGCGGAGAAACTTTGACCAGAAGACCTCCCACGTGACCCACCATCTCATCCATGTGTGACCCAGTGACCCACCCCAGTGATCCCATCTCTCGCTTCCCCTGTCATTCATGGGGACCTGTACTCGGGACCTTTCCAAATGACACTGCACCAGACATCCTGGCTTAGAGCGACACAGTCACCCTCCCTCTCCTTCCAGAAGCCCATCCTCCTCCACCCTCCTCCACCCAGTGTCCTGGCCCACACCTCACACCTTTTTTATCCTCACACGGGGAGATGATCACTAGTGATTACCACAGATGATCACTCAAACTGAAATTCAGAAATGATAAGAGGAGTGTGAGGTGAGGCTTCACCTCATAAGCCTCTTATCCTCATACGTGAGATATTCACTAGAGGGCTGTGAGTCAGGGAAGGTGGGGGTTAAGAGGGCAAGGGAAAAACAAAGTAAATCTTTTAAGTTAATAATGGGCAATAATTTTGTGAATAATTATTTTTTCGGTAAACGTTATAGATGCTGCACATTTTTATTGTATGTGTAACCATATCCTAAGGTTTTAACACTCTACATTACAAAGTGTGGAAGTAGTTGATTACATTATGAAGGTACCCGCAATTAAAAAAAAAACACTGGAAATTTTCTAAGTTGATAAAGGGCAATAATTTTGTTGAAAAAATTTTTTTCCGCAAACTTTATAGATGTTGCATATCTTCAAGGCATGTGTAACCATATCCTAAAGTTTCAACTCTCAACATTAGCAACTTTATGGGGTGTTGATTACACTATGAAGTTACCCTCAATTAAAAAACTCCTGAAATTTTCTAAGTTGATAAAGGGCAATAACTGTGACAAAAACATACAGTCATCTGACTTTCTAACATGGAAATGTGCTGAATATAGTTTGGCATTGTGCAAAATTTCAGATGGCTGTCTCAAAAGGTGTGACCTTTCCTATGTTTTTTATTTGATATTCATAATGTAATCAACTTCTTCCTCAGTTTCTAATGTAGAGAGTTGATAATTGATAGTACCCCATTTTTTCACAAAATTATCATATCAAATCAAATCAAGTCACTCTTAAAGTTGGTAAACACTAAATAGTTTTTATGCAAATGCCCCAATGGTCTGTAATCTGTCAAAGGTCTGTCATATTTCTTCCTTGTGGGAACCCCAGGAAGTGAAGGAATGTTTGTTTACTGTGGCAAACAAACTCAATTGTATTGGTAAAATAGGACTAGGTAACTAAAGCCTTGCATAGAAATCATCTAAAAACGATTGGCTGGATTTCTCTTTATATTCATGTTGATGTCACGAATAGCCATTGGGCAGAAATATGTAACCTTAAACACCAATAAATACAGTGATCAGCAATTATGAAAAAATGCACTCGGTGACCCCTGGATGATCCCAGTGACCTTGACCCATATTTTGAACATCCAGTGAATTTCAACTCATTTGTTGTGGTGCAAACGACAAAGATCAGACCTACCATGCGTGAAATATAAGCACACCCAACTTTAAAATTTTTTGTCCATGTCTACTTTTTTGAGTGTTGAATACATGAATGCACTTTGGGACTCATAAATTGCGATATTAAGCAATTTAAAAAATGTACTCCATGAGCGCTGTCTCTAGTGACCTTGACACTAGATTCTGAACCTTCAGTGAGTTTAGACTCATTTGGTGTTGATCCCAGGTACATTGTTCAAACCATGCTTCAGTATGAACATGAACAACTTTCAGAATTTTTGGTCTGACCTTCTTTTTAGCTCACCTAGCTGAGCTTACGCAGAATAAAAAATGGTGTTTGGTTCTTTCTCAGGGATCACTGCATCAAAAAATAATGCCCACTTTGCTCCTTTTTTGTTTTAGCTCACCTTGCCGAAAAGGCCATGTGAGCTTTTCTCATCACTTGGTGTCCGTTGTCCGTCGTCCGTAAACTTTTCACATTTTCATTTTCTCTGTAACCAAACTTGACAGGAATGGTCTTTGGGAGGTCCTCTACAAACGATTCTCATTTTGTTCCTGTTGAATCAAAAACATGGCTTCCAGAGGCATTCTTTGATTTGGTGGATATTCAAAAATCTTCTCTGAAACTGCCAGGCCAAATGTTTTAAAACTTCACATAAATGATGACTGGGACTCCCTCTACCAACGATCCTCATTTAATGTTGATTGGGTCACAAACATGGCCGCAATTGCAGCTTATAGTTACTGTAGAAGGCTTCAATTGCAGCTTATAGTTACTATAGAAATCCTATGGGAAATCACATTCTTCTTCAGAACTACTGAGCTGACATGAACCAAACCTGGCAGGAATGGTCTATGGGAGGTTCGCTATAAATGATCCTCATTTTGTTCCCGTGGGTTGAAAAATATGGCCGCCAGAGCCATTCTATGATTCTGGTTGGTGGATTTTCAAAAATTTTCTCTGAAACTGCCAGGCCAAATTTTTTGATACTTCACATAAATGATGCCTGGGACACCCTCTACCAACTACCCTCATTTAATGTTGATCGGGTTGTAAACATGGCCGTAATTGTGGCTTACAGTTACTATAGAAACCCTATGGGAAATCACATTTTCATCTACTGAGCCGACGTAAACCGAACTTCGCAGGAATGGTCCATGAGATGATGGAAATATGTGGCCACCAGAGGCTATATTCTAATGCTTAACCCAGTGCCTCTCCTGTCTGAAGGAAGATCGGTACTGTCAGCAAAATACGTGTTTTTTGAAAATCTGTTAAGGGTTGGTTCCAGTTTTCTCCACTGAGAACTGGGGAAAAAAAACCCAAAACATTGTGTATACAAAAATAAGCTGTAGCATAACTGCAATAAACTAAGTAAACTGCTGCTCCTGCACTGACAGTATCAGAATCTGACATTTTTTGGAAAGCTATCAGTGTGAGCTTTCCAGAAAATGATGTCAGCTTCTGGTTTTATCAGTGTTGGAAGAGAAAGATACATAGTTTATAGGATTATCCTACAACTTATTTTGACTTGTACTGTAAACAAGTGCAGCTGTATGTTGATACATGTATTGTTCTTCTCAAGTTACTTTTAAGAAAATACTGATTATTGACAGGTGTTTGAAAAACCATGGAAGTTCTCTTCCCATCATGTCCGCGTAGATGACAGTAATTACTGAAAATCTTTAAAGATTTGACAAAATTGGAGTAAAATGTGTTTCCTGTAACCCTTCACCTATCCAAAGCTATTTTGAAAGAGATTACTGTCTGAAAAAATTGTAATTTTCAAAATATTTAACCTTCTTTTACTGATTTTTGTGTTGAAACAGAATTCATAAATGTGTGCATTTTCAAGAAAATCTTGTTTGAAACTACAAGGCCAAATGGTTTGAAAACTTAGTGTGACTGATGACTGTAACCCCCTCAACCAATGATCCTCATTTAATCTTGATTGGGTTGCAATTATGGCTGCAATTTTGGCTTATAGTTACTATAGAAACCCTATAGGAAATCACATTTTCATCTTCTTCACTGAAAGTACTGAGCCAATGTGAACCAGACTTGGCAGGCATTGTCTAGGAGAGGTTCTCTACAACTGTTACTCATTTTATTCCTGTTGGGTGAAAAACGTGGCAGCCAGAAGCATTCTTTGATTCTGATTGGTCAATTTTGAATACTCTTCTCCTCTGAAACCACAGGGCCAAATGTTTTGAAACTTTGCATGGTTGATAACTGGGACACCCTCCACCAATGTTCCTCATATAATGTTGATCGTATTGCAAACACGGCCACAATTGCAGTTTATATTTACTATAGAAAAAAACCTATGGGAAATCACATTTTTATCTTCTCTCTGGAACTACTGAGCTGACATGAACCAAAACTTGGCAAGAATGGTCTATAGGAGGCCCTCTACAAATGATCCTCTTTTTGTTCCCGTTGGTTGGAAAATATGGCCACCAGAGACATTCTATGATTCTGTTTGATGGATTTATATGTTTTGAAACTTCACATGATTGAAGACTGGGACACATTCCAATGATCCTCATGTAATGTTGCAAACATGGCCACAATTGCAGCTCATATTTACCATGGAAAGCCTATGGGAAATCACATTTTTATATGTAGATCCAAGTGAGCGATTACAGGCTCTGTAGAGCCTCTAGTTTAGGGTAGTCAATAAAAAACTTTCCTCCATTCTCCGCATCCATCAAAAATGCTATTCCAGTGAATTGAATTCATTGAACAGATAGAGCTATCCTGGTTACAAAACAAATTCAGTGAGCAGATAGAGTTATCCCTGTTACGGGACAAAATAATGGGAACAACCTTTTTATTTTTATAACACCGATGAGCGTCGCCATTGTGGTTGTACTCGATTTCAATTCTGGGCAATACAGATTCATGTTTGTTCAAATTGGGTCCCTAGGTCTATATTTGGGCTGGCTATGGTAGCCCAAATTTTAACATAGTGCAATATGAGGAAATTTCTTCAAAAGTCTTCTTCAGATTCACGTGTCAGAATCCTTTCATATTTGGTTTACAACATCTCTAGGGGAGTCAGATTCAAGTTTGTTCAAAATGGTTCCCTGGGTTAATATTTGGGCTCCCTGTGGTAGCCCGAATTTTAACTTATTGCAATATGAGGAAATTTCTTTAAAAATCTTCAGATCCACCAGTCAGAATGTTTTCATATTTGGTATACAACATCTCTAGGGAGGTCAGATTCAAGTTTGTTCAAATCGAGTCTGTAAGTTAATATTTGGGCTCACTATGGTAGCCCAAATTTTAACTTGGTGCAAGATGAGGAAATTTATTTAAAAAAAGTTTCTTCAGGTCACCAGTCAGAATGCTTTCGCTGGAATTGGTCATGTAGCTGAAGAATTAGAAATTTTGTATTCAGTATCCTCTAGAGCGTGTAACTGAGATTAATCCACATAGGTTGTATCAAGAGACTTCATAGGGGAGCTCCACATTTCACATGATCAACTGAAGAAAATGCATGATGCTTGGACTATTTTTGTCACTCCTGCAGGGCTCAAGGATTGACAATGTATCCTATGGAGATTGATTGCTTAATGTAGATTCATTCTTGAACTTTGTTTATTTCGTGTTCTGTTCAAGGTGAGTGCTTCACGCTCCATGAGGACTCTTGTTTTTAAATAAACTTTCCTAGCCTCATAGGGAAGGGGTGGGGGAAAATTCACCAAAATTCTTAAAAAAGTCTTCTCATGAACCAGTCTGTACATTGACTTGATATTTGGTATGGATCTTCCTTTTGAGGTGTAGAATCAAGTTTGTTCAAACAAAGTTCGTGGTTTAATATTTGCCTTTGTAATGGGAGGGGCAAGATTTTTGGCACCGCCCAAAATTTCTTTTTTCTGAACTGGTGGTCCAATTTGAACCAAATTTGATATGTGGTATTGAGTCTTAAGTACTTGATTCATGCAAAAACAAATTTTCTGTGTCCCTGTGGCAACCCCAGGAGCTCAAAATATTTTCAAATGCCCATATTTCCCATACCACAAGGACCAGAGAATTGTTATTTAGTATGCAGCATTCTTAGGACCAGTAGAATTGAATGCGGAGTCAGCATATTTGCATACATTAAAAAAAAACATTTATCCAAAACCTCTGTTCCGATTCTTTTGATATTCAGCATTCAGCATACAGCATCAGGGGGGGGGGGGGGGGGGGGTGTTCATATTTGTGCTCAGTACAGGAGCCTGAATTTTTAACTTATGGTATTCCCCGCAGGAACCCCGGGAGGTGAAGCCGTGCCTGTTCACTGTGGTAAACAGGCTGTTTTACTGGTAAAATAGGACCCAGTCACCAATGCTTGGGAGGTGCAAACCCTCTATAAAATGGGCAACATGGCTTATTAACTCTCACCCCTGGTCTTGAGTTGATACGCATGTTGTGGTCATGATTACCCACTGTGCAAAAATATGTGACCTTAAACACCAATAAATAAATAAATATTAACTTAGGGTATTTGGGGAATGATCTTTAAAAATCTTCTTTAGATCCACCAGTCAGAATGCTTTCATACTTGGTATGCAACATCTTTAGGGGTGTCAGAATGAAGTTTGTTCAAATTGGGTCCCACGGTTAATATTGCTATGGTAGCCCAAATTTTAACTTAGTACAATATGAGGGAATTTCTTTAAAAATCTTCTTCAGATCCACAAATAAGAATGCTTTCATATTTGGTATACAACATCTCTAGGGGATTGAGATTCAAGTTTGTTTAAATCGGGTCCGTAGGTTAATATTTGGGCTCCCTATGGTAGCCCAAATTTTAACTTAGTGCAATATGAGGAAATTTCTTAAAAAATCTTTTTCAGATCCACCAGTCAGAATGCTTTCATATTTAGTGTACAACATCTCGGGGGGCGGGGGCTTGGGTTTTAACTTGTTACAATATGAGGAAATTTCTTTAAGATCTTCTCCAGAACCATCTGTTAGAATGATTTTTTGGGAGCCTGAATTTTAACTTCGTGCAATATGAGGAAATTTCTTTAAAAATCTTCTCCAGAACCATCTCTTAGAATCATTTGATATTTGGTATACAACATTTCTAGGATAGTCAGATTCAAGTTTGTACAAATCGAGTCCCTGAGTTCATATTTTGGCTTTTTATGGGTGCCTGAATTTTAACTTAAAGAAGATCCACCAGTCAGAATACTCTCATATTTGGTATGCAACATCTTTAGGGGGGGGGGGGGGGGAGGAGAGATTCAAGTTTGTTCAAATCGGGTCCCTCAGTTTTATATTTGGGCTTGCTATGGTAGCCCGAAGTTTAATTTTGTGCAATATGAGGGAATTTCTTAAAAAATCTTCTTCAGATCCAGCAGTCAGAATGCTCTTGTGTTTGGTATACAAAATCTCTGGGGGTTCAGATTCAACTTTGTTCAAATCCATTGCCAAGGTTAATATTTGGGTTCCTAATGAGAGCCCTAATTTTAACACTTAGTGCAATATGAAGACATTTCTTTAAAAATCACCTTCTCCAGAACCATCAGTCAGATTGCTTTTGTATTTGGTTTACAATATCTCGGGGAGGGGGGGGGGGTGGAAGAAAAGGGCTCAGACTCAAGTTTTTCAAGTTAAGTTCCTAGGTTGATATTTGGACTCCCAAGTTTTGCATTATTGGAAATCTGGGTGTTATTTCTGTGGTAGCATCCGAGTACTAAAAAAAATTCATTTGGCATGGACAACAAAGTTATAAATAATGAAATAACTTCATTCCTCTGTATTGTTAACTTGCTGTAGATGTTAATTAAATCCCTATTTAAACAACTATTGTCAGATGGGCACCTCAGGTCCCATGGGCTTCTTGATTATTAAGTACTCTCTAGAGGTGTGTAACTAAGATTAATCCACATAGATTGTATCAAGGGGCTCCATGTGAGAGCTCTGCTTTTTTTTTTTACTTTATTCATTCAGGTGCTGTTCAAAGTGAGTGCTTCAGGCCTCATGGAGCCTCTTGTTTGAGTGTTGAAATAGATGTATGCACTTTGTGAATGCATTAGGGTGTCTTAAACTGAGATTTCCACCAGTTCTGAAAATGCTGTTTATGCCCCCTGGAAGACGTGCAATAGCTCAGTGGTTATGGCATTGAACTTCAAACCGAAATGTCCACGGTTTGATCCCCACCAAAGATAACTGAATTGTGTCCTTAGGCAAGGCATTTAATACCAATTGCCCATGTGGGTGCTCTTTTGCGCTGTGTACTAAGGTGTACTTCACGTTGATGGTGAACTTGTCTTCAACCAAAGCTAACCCTGCTTGTGTGGAGTTAGTACGTTTGGGAGTCTGACAGTTGCTCACCATTGTTCAAGGATTCTCTCTGGGTACTCTGTCTTCCTCCACCCGTAAAACTGAGGTGACCCTGGCTGCCCAAATAATTAAACGACCCTTGGGTGACCCCCATGACCTTGACCCATATTTTGAGTCTCCAGTGAAAGTAAACTCATTTGATGTTAGTGCCAGTTACTGAGCTCATACCATGCTTGAGAGATATGCGTGACCCACTTTAAAAATTTTCAGACAGGTCCACTTTTTATGCTCTCCGGAAAAATTTAGGCATATAGTTGCCGCCCTGTCCATCTGTCCGTTCATCCGAAACAAATGGTTTCCGGGTGATAACTTTAGTTTGATTCCCCGTGGGAACCCCGGGAAGTAAGCAGCACTTGTTTACTGTGGTAAACCAGTTCTGCTTTACTAGTAAAATAGGACCCAGTCACCAATGCTTGGGGTGAAAGTCCTCTAAAATGGGCAACATGTAGATCAACGATTGACTAAACTTGACTTCATCTCCATGTTGTGTCACGATTAGCCATGGTGCATAAATATGTGACGTTAACCACCTCCAACAACAAACTTTAGTTTGACTGAACAAAATGAACTTAGACATGTTGATATTGGTTTCTGGACGATAACTTTAGTTTGAATGACTGAAAGGAAACAAAATTTTGTACATAGGTTTATAACCCCATAATACAGGTTGGGATGATTGATAGTGGGCTTGGTCCAATATATTTTGACAGAATTAGGGACCTTTTCTGACTTGGAAGACATGTTGATATTGAGTTCCAGATGATAACACTAGTTTGACTGAATGAAATGAAACAAAATTTTATACATAGGTTTGTAACCACATAATACAGGTTGGGATTGATAGTGGGCTTGGTCCAATATTTTTTGGCAGAGTTATGGCCTTTTTCCGACTGAGAAGACATGTTGATATTGGTTTCCCGATGGTAACTTGAGTTATAGGTTTCCGATTTCAATCATACTTGGAATATAGCTTACTGTAGATAATATAGCAGAAAGGTTTGATTTTGAGTGTGGTGTGATATTTTTTATCTTGAGTTATGGTCCCCTTTTGGACTTTGTTAAACACTAAAATATAGTTTAACATAAAGCGGGGGCATTAGTGTCCCACGGCCACCTTTGGTGGCCTGCTCCACAGTTTAATGAAGATAAGATGAGATAATCACTTTGCATAGGCTATTTCAAAAATGGGTCAAGGAGAGCATTGCACAGAACAAACTCATAGACGTAATGGAAGAAAATCCCATGTAAACAATGTTAAATCTATTAATAATACAATTCATAAATGGCTTGAAAAAATCGTGACTTTGTGATCTTGCCACTACTTTACATTACTCTCTAACCACGTGTGTTCTCTGTTCTCACGAACACACTAAATAAAGAGTAGCATAAAGTAGATGGAAATTGATCTGCACTACAGACAAGACTGGTGAGAACAACATTTTCCTTTTATAATTATAGAGCCTGACACTTGATGAATTATTTTGATTTAATGAAAAATTTACAATTAAAAGATACAGCTCCAAGTCTAACACTCTCTAATTCCCATGAATTTGAAATGAAATGTACAATCAGACTGATATAAGAATGCATTGCCTCAGATGTCCATATTTCAAAAGTGGCACAGAAGTATGTGATGTTTTTTTCAAATAGTTTCTGCACTGTAGCTTTCCTGTCGTCATGTAATTTTGTGATCTCATTGCCCATTGTGTCTCTCGAAGGAACTATGAATCTTGGATTTAATGTGTAAGTGTACTGTAGAAACCTAGGGTCATTCACTATAGACTCCTTGTGGAAGCGGGATAGATTCAGATGATGATGCAGTCGAGGATGTTTTTTTTACATAGTTCAACATGGATGTGTGTCTTTTGGCTGGTGGTTCAATCACTGTATTGAAAATGTGTGTATGGTGCCTCTTAAAATGTTTTATTTAGTTTGACTGGCCACCACCACCTTTCTTTATATTTTTCTCACATTTTACACATCGGAAAACACCAGCAGCATCATTCTTTTCTGAATACAGATACCCATATACTGAGAAAGAATATTTTGCCAGGTGTGAGTCCCATAGTGTCCTGTGTTTTGGTATCGTTCCTGTACTTGTCGCTGTATTAGAATTACTGGGCGATTCACTAATTTCACTAGATTGAGTATCATTCGACTCTCTAGAAGGCTCCCTCATTATTTTAAATTTTAACAACTGGTTATGCTATATTTTAAACAAACGACTGGTAGGTAGAGTTACAGAATTACAAATGATTTATTTGGAACCATCTGCCAACGGCCCAACACTCAAGTCAGTGAATGTTTGCCATGTGACATTGTCGTGATTGAAGATTTTTAGTTTGTTACTAAACCCAGTACATTCCAATCAGGGCATTCTCTGCTGAAGTCGGTGGAATCAAAAGACAGAGGCGGTACTCGGTAGTCACTGCTTGTTTTCTACCCTCATTAAGATACCACACCAGATCACCAGTTTTGTAGTGATTCAGTGAGACTTTAGCATCATGTATGTCTTTCTGTCATTTCTGTGAGGTGGTCAAGTGCTTTCTTACAACAAAATGATCATTCTGCATTCTCTCTCTTAGCAGATCCATATACTTGCCATAGCTGGTTATTTCATCCTCATCCACATATCTACTACTACCAAACACAACTTCTGATGTTCTGAGGGGAGTCTCACTTCATGCCCCAGCATCAGGAGATTAGGGGTCAAACCATTGGACTCATGTGGGCTAGCATGTTTTGGCGCAGCTAAACAGCCAAGGTTGAGGTTCCAGTTTGCTGACCTTTCAAATATGCTTTTATTATCCTCAGAAGGGTACAGTTGAATCTCTCAACTTGCACATTACATTTTGGGTTCAACCCATTTAGTAAAGTAGTTGGTGACCAGCAAGATGTATCGGTTTCCCCTGGGGGCTGATTAAATCAGTTACTAAGCGATCCACTGATGACCCAACCTGCATTGTGCCTAGTGGTGTTTTGGGTCCGTTGCTGAGTGGTTTGCTGCTGCCACATTCTGTACATTTAGCTATCCAAATTTGTACATCGTCATGAATGCCATGCCAGGAATATCTCTGTAAAATCTTCTCGCGAGTTTTTATATATCCCAAATGTCCAGAAATTATGTTATTGTGCATTTAGGACAGTACTTCTTTCTTTGCTGCCTTGGGTGAGTAAGTGGGCATCAGAACTGTGTTTGTGATGAAAATTTTTACTTAACACTTATCTTTCATCATCAATGTATCCCATATATGCCAATAGTATTTTATAGCATCATTTGACCCTATGATTTGATTCCATTCAGGTCATTTGTAATACTTTTTATCCAAAATGATAACAACCAAATATTTGGGTCTTCCTTTTGAAGTTTTTGCAATCGCTGTCTTAAGTAACTACAGGTACCTGCCCATGGAGTAAAATAGGCACCAGACTCTGTGTCTAATTAGCTCTCCTGACTGAAAGTCAATGTGAGCTTTTGCCATCACTTGGCGTCCGTCGTTCGTTAACTTTCGCAACTCTGTCTTCTTCAAAACCACTCGCTCAAACCCAAACAAATTTGACATACAGTATATTGGAGATGTCCTCTTTCCAGTTTGTTGAAATGAACTCGGTGCCCCCACTGGGGTGGGAGTGATGCCCCAAAAGCATCAATTTCTCCTGAAATCTTCTTCTTATGAACCACCAGTCAGAATGCTGTGATATTTGGTATGTAAGCTCCTTTGGTACTCAGATTCAAGTTTGTCAAAGAAATTTTCTCGGTCAATGTTTGGACTTGGTACGGGAGGATCCCCATTTTGTGCCCCTCCCAAAATTTATATTTTCCGAACCAAGAGGCCGATTTGAACCAAATTTGCTATGAGGTATTATTGAGTCCTAAGTACTTGATTCATGACAAAAAAAATTTCCCAGTGCCCCGTGGGAACCTCAGAAACTAAAAATAGAAAAAAATTAAATGCCCATATCTCCAAAACTACATGGCACTGAGAATTCTTATTTGGTGTGAAGCTTCCTTAGGACCAACAGAATGGAGTGGTAAAAAAAAATTGCTATTGGTTTTATCATGGGGTACTTTTTGAGGACTTTGAAAAAGTGCTGAGTTAGCATTTTTTAACACTGTGGGGAATGGGAAAAACATTTAAGACTACTTTTCTCCCAAACCACCAAACCACTGCTCCAAAAGCTTTCAGATTTCACATATAACATCTTTGGAAGATTGTTTCACATGTTTATTGAAATCAATTCCCTGGGGCCATATTTGGGCTCTCTATGCGAGCTCAAATGTTTAAATTAGTGCAGTATGAGAAATATTCTTTAAAAATCTTCTTCTTCATATCTACCAATGAGAATCTTTTGATATTTGGTATGCAGCATCCTCAGATTCAAGTTTGTTCAAGCCAAGTCCCCGGGTTCATATTTAGGCTGAAAATTTGGGGTCCTGGTCCGGACTTAGAAATTTTGGTCCAAAATCTGGAAATGAGTTTTTTGTTTTTTTCTGTGTTTCGGTCAATTTTAAGACGAAAAATTTTTTTTTTTTTACACTGAAAAATTTGGGGTCAGGGTGGGACAAAATCCAGAGGACCAAATCCGTAAATTAGTTTTTTGTTTTTTTATGCGTTTTGGTCAATTTTAAGACAAAATTTTTTTTTTTTTTTTACACTGAAAATTTGGGGTCCGGGTAGGACTTAGAAAATTTTTGACCAAAATCTGAAAATGAGTTTTTTTGTTTTTATGCATTTAGGACAACTTGGTTCAGGTGAGCGTTTCAGGCTCTCTTAAGCCTCTACTTATGGTTTAACAGCATTTGAGGAGGATCTGGTCTCAACTTTTCTCAAAATGGATTTGTCCTGCAGCTCACCCTCTGCCGAACTTGTTGCCATGGTCTCTTTGTCCAAGAGGTTTTGCCAAGAGCTCATCATTCTACAGATCTTCTTACACATCTAGATATCATGTCGGCATTTAAATGCCATCTTCCTGTGCTCTTGGGTAACATTGTTATCAGTATTTCTATCCATCGTGCTATCCTACTTTTAAGTTTCTTAAAACTAAAGAGCCAGATAAATGCCTGATGGTCAGACCATATAAGGAAGAGTCTCCCAAACAAATATTGTCTGTAGTATTCTACAAAATACCGGACTGCGAAAAATTCTCTAACTGTGATGCAGTAGTTCGTTTCCGCTTCATTTAGAGCTCTGCTTCCAATCGCTATGACACATTCTGGGCTATCTTGTTTCTGACTTGGGACAGCACCAGTCTAATATCCAAAGCCTCTGTGTCTAGGATGTATTCCACTTCATCTTGCGAGTAAGCCATAACAGATGGGCTTATCAACACTTGCTTTGGCTTACCAACTGAGTTTTGGCAGTTGACAGTCCATTTAAATTTTCTATCCTCTTTTATTAAATCTATAAGTGGGCAGGAGATAATTGCAGAGTCTTTGTTGAATCTTCTGTAGTAGGAACCCATTCCCAAAAACTGTTGTACTTGGTGTACATTTTAGCTGCTCGTCGTTGCTCGGTGGTTCTCTCCGGGTACTCCGGCTTCCTCCACCCGTAAAACTGTCACGGTCACGATTAGCCATTGTGCATAAGTATGTGACCTTAAACACCAATAAATAAATAAATTGGTGTACATTTTTAGATGTAGGCTAAACTATGAATTTTTGTATATTATCTGGATTTGATTTCATACCTCTGGATACAACATGTCAAAGAAAACTTACTTCAGTCTGTATAAGGTGACACTTTTCAGGTTTTGATTTTCTTTTGTCAAGAATTACTTTTAGTCTTTCTTGTAGAAACCAGTTTTGAAAAAAAAACAGCTTTTGAAAAAATAAAAAAATTTTTTAAAAAATCACCAGTTTTGAAAAAAAAAATCACCGTTTTTGAAAAAAAACCCAGCTTTTGAAAATAAATTTACCACTTTTGAAAAACAAATTCTAACCACATTTGAAAAAAAAATTACCACTTTTGAAATAAATTGTCGTTTTTTCAAAACTGGAACTTTTTTTCAAAACTGGTTATTTTTTTTTCAAAACCGGTTATTTTTTCAAAACTGGAAAAAAATTTTATCAAAAGTGGTTATTTTTTTTTCAAAACTGGAGAAAATTAATGGAAAATAGTTCTTTTTTAGTTTCAAACTTTTTACCAATCTTCAGCCTTCAAAACCAGATGTCGCCTGATGCCGACTTGAATCTGTATGACCTGTGCAGGATGCTCGGTGTCGACTATACAGTTGACAGAAGATATCTGCATTGTTTTGTATGACATCGAAGAACCGGCACCTCTTCTAATACTAACTCGTTAAAACAAGAGCAACGCGAAGCGTGGCATATGCCCCCTCCCAAAATGCCAAGTGTATCAAACGCCAAATTTATAGAAGTAGCTGTAACCTAAAAAGAACTAGAGGGGGCCACCAAGGGTGGCTAATTCTCCTGAAATAATTCCTTGATACTGTAATGCCTCGATACTGTAATGCTGTGATACTATAACTAATAATACGGTCTAGCAGAATTTTAAACCTCTTACTTGCCAAAAAATCAGTAATTTGACCTTGAGGTCAAAGGTCAGTGTTATATGTGGGTCATGATGATACGCGACACATAATATCATGGTGATACACCCACATGCCAAATACCATAAGCCTAGGTCAAAAGATAAAACAGTTCTGAGCCGGACACGAATTCCGTCTTCAGATGGACGGACGGACTAACGGAATTGGGTTTATGTGTTTAAATTTATGTGTTTATTCTAAAAAACATGTCCAAATAGTCAAAAAAGTGATATTTTTATACTGTACCAATGACCCAGACTCAGCTGGTGCTAAACTCTTTAATTCAGGGCCAAACACAAATTTTGTCCCCCCAATCCCCAAAATTTGCATCAAAAACTGAAAATTACATGTCCTATATGGTCCTCCATACACTTACTCCTCTGCGCATGTGCAGTGTCAAGGAGGCCCCGAAATTGGCACCAATTATCATTCTTTGTTTGGCCCTCAGAACAGTTACACTTCACTGTTATTTGTGCTTCCAAATCTCAGTTTTTATGATGCCAGACACATTTTGATGAGAGAAATGGTGGAAATAAAGAGGAAATATAAGGAGGAGAGGAAAAAATAATGCAAGAAAATGTTCAGGGCTGTAACTTATAATTATTTTACGAAATTATTTCATGTTGCCTATTTTCGAGGCATGGCCCTGTTGTTGTCATTCTTGCTATGAATGTACCATTGTTTGATCAGTGTTTCCTCTCTACCTTTCCTTATCCCCTCCTAGCTATTCTCCCATGTTTTGGCTTATATTTTGTAATGTTTATTACTAAAATTTCTTGGGAGTTTTGGCTTGGTAACAGAATTTTTTCTGTTTTTCCCCCATGTTTACGTCCTCACCCTAGGGGTGTTTAGGCATTTTGGTCTGCATCTACCATCTGATGTTCTACAGTTTCTTCTCTGGAAGCCTCTGTTTTGCATCAGGTAGTGTTTTAAGATTGGTAACTGATTTCGGGCCAGGTTTTTTCAGTGCCTGGAGTCATGTTTCTGGTTTGTTTGACACTTTTGGCTTAGATTGACAACAGTCACTTCTGATAGTGATTACTTGTCTTTCTGCCATCACTTATTTCATAGCAAGATACATTAATATTGTCCGTAAGTGTTACATTAATTTTTCAAATTGATTTAAAATTTTTGTCCACACTTAGGCTTTTTTGGGATCCATTGGGCTCAGAGTTCCCTTTGGGACTTGGGCTCTTCTGAAAAAAATTTATCTTTTCGAATCATTTTTTCGTAATGATTATAATGGATTGTTTTATTATGTACCTTTATTGTCAATGATTAGTGTGAGTACTATGATTGTTTACCTTATTCACAATGAATGATTATTGATCAAATTGTAATAGGGAGGAAAATCTTCCTCTGATTCTCATGATCTCTATATTAATTTGTACTCAATGTACTCGCACTGATCTTTGTTCTGTGTGTTTCAATTGGGATGACAAATGTTTAGAAACGTGTGTCACGGTATGTTGTTACTGGGGAGAGGGCCATGCCGGCCCTCTCTCCGCAGAGTCACTCTAGTCTTTCACTCTCTTTTTCAGAGGAACAAGAACAGTGTGATATTTCCGTGATGTCATCCAGAAGTGTGCCTCCGTCGTCACAAACAAGTGAAGAGCTAGCGGCAAAAGTACTCATGGAGATCCGTCAATTACCCAGGAGTTCGCAAGTTCGATCGAAGGGGTTGACGTCCGCTAGCTCGCCCGGTGTTGCATCCATTCACCAAATGGGTCAGCACCCGGGTTCGTCTGTTGCGGTCCAGGAGAGAGAGTCGGGTGTTGAGAGCACTATAAAACTTCCATGTGCACAAACCAGTGACGACGGAAAGGAGGATGGATCGGAGGAAGCCTGATAGTCCGGTTTTAGCTTGTCCAGCTCTGCACGAGCTGCAAGCGAGAGGGGTCCCTCTCTCATACAGCAACATCTGGGACCAGATGTTGTAGTTCGTAGCGTTACGCAGTCGGAGCATACGTCCGCCGCTCGGGACGCTCCGGTATATAGGCAGTCCGGCGAGGCTACCTATAAAGGCTTCCTCATCCTCACGGCAGCACACAACGACTGCACCTTGGCTACGTGACAGTGATAATACAGTCAGCCTTCGCCGGACCAGGGATTCCATGGTGACCAGGTGACGCCATCCGGTAGCCAGGGATACGAGGCCTTCTACATCCAGGCGTTCGCAACAAAAGATGTATGCAACATAAAACGTCCCGGGAGCTTCCGACGGCTAAATCCAGTAAGACCGAGGGCTCCCCGGGCCACTGTAGACGTGCTATCACAGATAGCAAAGATCATCGCAGTATCCAGCAACCGACAGAGCCTCTGTCGGAACATGAAGTTTCAGGCGAAGAACTGGGTCGGTATGTTCCGCCGCTGGATCAGGTGCGGACAACCGAGAATTGCAAGAGGTCCGGCAGGATGGCGAAAGGGATTCCGATGAGTTAGATTTTCCCCTTTCGGAACAACATAAAATAGCCGTAGAGTTCATCCGGCATTACCTTCCTGAAGTTGTTCCGCCGGACCAAAATGCTGCGCAGCCGGATAGGAGGGTGATAGCGCCACTGCACACCAACATTTTTAATCGGTTTAGGGACATTGTCTCAGAATTTCCGTCACAGTCCAGGAATGTCTCTCGGATATTTGAATTATTAGATGGCGCTATTGACAAACTTGCCAACAAGACGGGCAGGTCAGCCTTCCTACCGGCATCTGCTCTACAGCTGCCTTTCATCAATCCAAGGAATAATTTTGAAACGGCAGGTCAGGGCATCCAGAGAGTTCCTCTGTGTTTAGACGACCAGGCTGAAGACCTTGAATTATCCATGCCGTCGTCTATGTCACTTCCTTCGTCAACATTGGAAATGACAATATCGTCTAACAGAGCTAGTTTAGATGCTCTTTCATACCCAGATCACCTTACTAGAGTGTTGTCATTACGCTTTGAAGGACCAGAATTCCAAGATGTACAGATGTCCTTAAGAGTTCTGGCTTTTTCCACGTATAACTGTGCCCTTTCAGTAGCGAATCTGGAGTTAGTTAGACGTGACGCGGCCCAAGCTACTTCCACACACGTGGACAGTAAGGTGAAAAACTCTCTTAGAGTCCCTCCGGTCTCCGGAGAGTTTCTCTTCAGCGGCAAGCTTTCTGCAATATATGATAAATTAACTAACAAAGCTTCTGACTCTCTGCTATTTAAGTCTGCTTCCAAGAAGTCGGAACCAGCAGAGAGGAGTAGACCACGCACTTCTGGGACGAGTTCGTCCAAGGGAAGTTCCTATAGAGGTTCCTATGCGTCCTCTAGGTCTTACTGTAGAGACCGTCAGAGTAGCGACTCGAGTAGGGGCCGTAACGCTGGCCAAAATAACCGGTCAGACGCCCCTAGGCCGATGGGGCGAGGTGCGGGTCGCGGAGGACGTAGTTTCTCCTCGCTCAAGCCTCGCAGATCCAGGAGGTGATGGTTTAGATCTCTGTCGCGTTCTGGTGGGCGGAACACTGTCCAGTTTCTCAAGCAACTGGGAATCAATTACGGAGGACCCTTGGGTTCGAGGGGTTATTTCGGAAGGACTAAACTGTCCTTCAAAGGCAAACCTCCGCTAACTCGAAGTCCAAGATGGACTCAGCTTCCGTCCAATTTTCAGAAAAGAACGGCACTTCTATCAGAAGTCCAGTCTCTTTTAAAGAAGAACGTGATAGAGGTCGTAGAAAACCAGGAATCTCCAGGTTTCTACAGCCATCTCTTTCTGGTTCCGAAACCAGATGGCTTGTTCCGTCCAGTGATCGATTTAAGCTGGATAAACAAGCTGATCGTGGCACCAAAGTTTTTTATGGAGACCATTCGATCGGTCAGAGCGAGCATTCGAGGTGAACGACTATGCTGCAAGCATAGACCTCAAGGATGCGTACTTTCACGTCATGGTACATCCGGCGCGTTCAGAAAGTATCTTTGCTTCGCTGTCCTAGGTGTTGTTTATCAGTTCCAAGTGATGTGCTTTGGTCTGAATCTAGCGCCCTGGGCTTTCACTCGAGTAATGAACTCGGTAATGACTTAATTCCGAGCTCATTCGTCTGGGGTAACATCGGCTTACCTGGACGATATTCTTCAGAGGTACGGCAATGAGTTAACGCTTCCGAACGATACGCAGAATCTGCTTCTATTGCTCCAACGTCTCGGTTTCATAGTAATTGAAGAGAAGTTGGATCTGGTGCCATCCAAGTCATTCACCCACCTGGGGATGAGCTTCGAGACACACAAGAATCTCGTTCGTCTGCCGTTAACCAGAGCGAAATTAGTCAGTTGTTATGCTCGCTATTGTCTTCACTCAGACAAAGTTACAGCGAGAGAATTCATGAGACTAATTGGTCTGTGCGGAGCTGCCGCGGATCTCATTCCAATGGGGCGGCTACGCACTCGTCCTCTCCAGGTCTATCTGACTCAGAATTGGAGAGTGAAGATTCATTCGCTCGAGACGGACATCCTCTTGTCAAGCCAAGTGAAACAAGAGATTCAGACTTGAGCAGACATACAGTGGTTAACTCAGGGAGTTCCACTGCAATTGCCAGATCCGAGTTTTACGATTATGATGGATGCCAGTCAAACAGGTTGGGGGTGCAACACTGAGCCCATCGGATTTGAAATGCCAGGGTCTTTGGGATCCGCAGTTTTTAAGCAAGCACATCAACATCAAAGAGATGATGTTGATTTGGCTTGCTCTACGTCATTGGATAGATGTTATTCAGAATGCACACATGCAAATTCTGTCCCGACAATACGACGGTGGTTGCGTATATTCGGAACCAAGGTGGCACTCATTCCATTCCGTTGCTCAATCTAACAGAAAGAATTCCTCTGTTTGTACTAGAACATCAGATTCTTCTTTCGGTCCGTCATATTCCAGGTCGTCTGAACATCTTAGCAGACTCTCTTTCACAGAGGGGTCGCCTGTTGCCGTCAGAATGGACTTTCAACAAGCAAGTATTCAATCAGATTTGCTACCAATGGGAACGGCCAATGATAGATTTATTTGCGACACATCTCAACAATCAGTTGCAGAGGTATGTGTCACCTTGTCCGGATCCTCGAGCGTTTGCAGTAGATGCTCTGTCGATCTCTTGGGACAGAATGATAGGATATGCGTATCCTCCAGCGCTGTTCATTCAGCAGATATTGCTCAAGATAAAACAATCGCATTGCAAGATTCTGTTGGTAGCATCTCTGTCTCCACAGAGACTGTGGATAAATCTACTCAGGTGTCTGTTGTTGGACATACCGAGGAAGCTTCCTCAACGGGAAGATCTTCTTTCGCAGGGGAAATCGCGCATCCCTCCATCACAATCCGCAAGGTCTAAACCTTCACATATTTC
Organism: Pictodentalium vernedei; assembly: GCA_031216915.1. NCBI lineage: Eukaryota > Metazoa > Mollusca > Scaphopoda > Dentaliida > Dentaliidae > Pictodentalium > Pictodentalium vernedei. The sequence continues at coordinate 416,060,900 of CM062295.1, forward strand.
CGTTGTGTGGTCCTTGCATGGAAAACATTTTACAGGACGAGCAGTGGACGCGATTTCTAACTGTAGGAGGACCTCCTCTTCGCTAAACTATGCTGCTAAGTGGAAGGTCTTTCGTCAGTGGTGTGGGGATCATTCCGTAGATATTTATGATCCTTCCATTCCAGACATTGCAAACTTTTTAGTATACTTGTTTGATGAGATTAAACTGCAGCCTATCACCATTTAAGGGTTATAGGTCTATGCTATCCGATACCTATGCACATCATGATAGCTTAATGATTGGAACTGATGTCTCTTTATCTAAATTAGTTAGAAATTTTTCGATAAATAGACCTAGAACCCTTAGATTAATTCCCAAGTGGAATTTGGCTTGGGTTCTTCTTAAGCTGAAAGAAGCGCCTTTTGAGCCTCTTGACACAGTGGACTTCAAATTCTTAACATATAAGACAGCTCTTCTCTTAGCCTTCTCTTCTGCTAGAAGAGTTAGTGAGCTTCATGCACCATCTGTGGATGATTCTCACTACCGCAGCATTGGTAATACTATTACCTTTACCACCAATGTTGGATATTTGGCTAAGAATCAGGCCTCCTAATAAGAATCCTGAACCTATTGTTATTAAGGCCTTTCCATCATCTGATGGGCATAGGCCTTTACTTTGTCCTGTTAGAGCAATATGTATTTACAAACGTAGATCTGAGTTCATCGGAAAGGGATGTAAGCGTTTCTTTCTGTCTTTGATGCCTAATAGAAAGGATATTATGGTTCATTCTATTACTAGATGGATTCAATTAACTATTCGTACTGCTTATGAAAAATTATCTTCTTCTCAACAGTCGGCACTCAAGATCTTAGCTCATGAAGTAAGAGCTCTTTCTACTTCTTGGGCCTATGCTAATTGTATTGCTATTACTGATTTAATGAAGGCTGCATATTGGTCTCAACCTTCCACATTCACTAATTTCTATCTCAGAAATATTGAGTCCATTTCTGGAGACCTCCATTGTTTAGGTCCGTTATCAGTTGCTCAGAATATCGTCCACTAAACAGTTGCAACTATAGTTATGTAGGCTTTGTGTTCCAGCAGTGACTCTGTCCTGCTGCCCTCTTCGCTCTGGGGTATTTGACCTAGGGCAAGGGGAGGGGGGGGCGGGTGTTCCCTTAGGTCACGCTGCTTTATAGTGAAAAGCAAGGGAAATACCTCCCTTAGAATCAGTAATTCCGAGTCGGTACCGGGATGGTTTTAAAGTGTAAAGCTAATGTTTACTCATACATGTAATATTTTTAAAGTGTAGCTAGGTGTGAAGCATTTGTATATGTCACGTGTCAAACAAGTGTTAATATGCAATCCTCGGACACTTTTAATGAATATAAAGAGTGTCATTTCTCTGGCCTTCCTTTATTTATTGGCTTACCTTTAAAAATATTAGTATAAAGGGTATTTGCTGGATGTTAATAGAGATCATTGATGATTATTATGCTCGATTACGGATCGGTATTTGTCTTTCTTCTTTAATATAAATAAGAAAGATACATTATAGCCTATCTCTCCTTTTCTCCTGGAGGGGATATTCTGTTATAGATAATTGAGCTTACTGGATTTTCCTTTATGTCCTAGGCCCTCCAGCCCTATTTACTATTCAGCTAAGTCTAGGTCATTGGGTACAAGTATAAAAATGTTGAAAAAATTATAGTAATTTATATATTTTTTATACTTACCAAATGACCCCAGACGGGGATGGCCCTCCCATGAGTTGGAAACTCATACCTCCACGCTGAGTACATAACGCTTACCAGGCACTGGTTGTAAGAATGATAATTGGTGCCAATTTCGGACCTCCTTGACACAGCGCATGCGCAGAGGAGTAAATGTATGGAGGACCATATAGGACATGTAACTTTCAGTTTTTGATGCAAATTTCGGGGATTGGGGGGACAAAATTTGTGTTTGGCCCTGAATTAAAGAGTTTAGCACCAGCTAAGTCTGGGTCATTGGTAAGTATAAAAAAATATATAAATTACTATAAATTTTTAACTTTTTTTAACATTTTTCGGGTGGTAGCTAATCCTAACCCTATCCTACTACTGACCCCTATCCCTACCCCCCCCCCCCCCCCCCCCCTGGATCATAAATTTGCACTATGTGACTAAAGGTGAAAAAAGACACATAACTCCCACCTGTACCGGGGGGGGGCGGGGGGGGCTGTCAGGAAAAAATTTGCAGACACTAGGCCCCGAAAAAAATTGTTCCACCCCCTAAGGGACCCACCACCCCCCCACCCCCCCACCCCCCCCCCCCCCCTGCATATTTTTTCCACCGACAGTTCAGAGACCCACCCCCAATTCCACAAAAACTGTTATGGATAGTCAGAATTTCAGTCATATTTGTTCCATTTCATACTTTCAACTTGCTTCCACATTTTTTAACAGTCTTATTCAAGGGAATTAACTCCATTAGAACAAAATTGGAAGTTTCAGAGTTATGTTTAGAGTCACAATTTTGTCTCCAGTGATGAGAAAACAACAAACACATTATATGTAACTTGTCCTCAGAAAAAGGTATCAAAATAGTGTTCCACATTAAGAACAGATGTCTTTTAATGAAAAGTTTGTTATGTTTTTTTTTGGTAGGAAGTGGGCATCCCCTAAATTCGTGCTACTGCTAGGCCCCCATGATGATGCTCCTCAGCTTTATGAGAACATACAAGTGAGTGAAGTGACATGCACTCATGTTGAAATGAACCAAGTTGAATCAACCAAGTTGAATGATCAAACCACAGTATGAACACTGGTACTAATATGAACTGAACAGAGGCGGATCCAGGATTTTGAAATAGAGGGGGGCGCCATCCAATGACAGTTTGACACTCAGTTGCAAGTTCTGGGGGGGAGGGGGGGCACTAACTCATCTGCGAAACGGAGGGAGAAAAAATTGGAAAATGATAAATCAACTTCACACTTTCCGTGGCTATTCGACGGTACATGGCGATCATTCGAATTGCGGGGGGTTGGGTTGTTTGGGGGTACCATTGGCGACCCATAGTTTACAAACAAGCAGACCATGTTTCTGAATCTTGACAGCCATACATTTCATTTTTTTAAGACAATGCACAATTTGCTTGTTCGAAATGTCTCAAATGACAGAAATCAGCTGTGCCCAAAAGGTATTGATGCCTCATCATCATGTATCTTA